>CM076578.1:64362424-64627662 GCA_034641835.2 Pinus albicaulis | reverse complement strand
CACTTCGGCAATTAGAACACTTACCCTCACCTTTTGCCCTTAACTCTCAAAACTTACGGCGTTTTTTTTTTGAACCGAGCCACGTCATTTGCCATGTCATTTCCATGTCGACTTGCCATGTATCACTTCACATTTCGTGACTTTAAATTTTCCTTAACACTTATCTTTTTAAAACCTACGATGTGTTCTATGCGATCGGGTCCCACACAGAATTGCATGTCACTAGGGGTGAATTTTATCACTTACCTCCCGCACCTATCCATTGAAATTGCGATTTGGTTTGTGATTTTATCTCCGCTGTCTATCTCTTCGCTCCAATTCCGCGCTTTGATCTTGACCGTCCGTTTTTCCCTTTGCGCCTGCTCCAAATCTCTTAAGTGTTCAAGGGAAATGCACCCTTTCTCCACCTTTGGGAAATTAGTTTGTTTTCTCCATGGTGTAACCCTCCTAAGCTTATCCAGTTTCTTGCTTCGCTGGTCCCTCCTGAGCTTGCGAATGAGCCCAACTCGACCTTGTTCAGCGTGCGATGCTCTGAACGCGCCCATCGGCCTGGCTCTTGAACTGTTTTGCACGTGAATGAGCCCAATTTGACCCACCTTCACATATCTTCATGTAATTTTAATGTACCAATATATAAATCAAAATTCTTCTATGACACATAAAATTTTACATTTTCTATCATATATTCTTTTCTTTTTTTCTATTTTGAAAAATATTTCAAAGGTAAATGAAAATGAGCCACAACATCTGGCTCCACATGGGGGTAGTGATTTTTCCCACGGAAGCGCTAAGAACTACATATTAGTGCCTTATCCATTGGGCATGGAGTCAAATATTTCTTGGTTACATATGAACAATGAGAAATTCGGTATTTACAATGGTGGAATGATGACTTTTAATGCTAAAAATAATGCTTCAAATACTGCCCCTTCACAGGCAGCTGCACTGTCTCTCCATCTAGATCTTCCAAAATAAATGTGTTATTTGACCTTGCCTCGGGGAATATTGTACATGGACTGTTAAGTTCTGTGATTTAGCAGATTGGTAGACCAAATGCACAAGGTAACATGAAACCAGTCTTTGGATTCCTAAGATCTAGCCTTCCTAGACTCAGAGAGGGCTCTCTCTATATTGTGCAAAGGATGTGAACTTGTTTGCTTTTAGGGTTTCATTTTAGGCTAGTTGTTAAGTTTAGGGTTTGTTTGTTTTTTTGGGTTTGGTAGATGATCAAGTAGAATATATGGAATGAGATATTTTCAAGTCATTGTGCTATGGAGTCTGAAAAAATTCATGGAAGGTTCAACAATGGATTGGGGAGCATCATAGGGAAAATCTAGCATGGTCAGATGGATTCTCAAGATTTGGTGAAATGAAATGAATATCAAGTTTGTGAACAAATTAGGGCAAAGGGAAATCAAGAATCCTTTGTCAAATACTTAAAACAAGAAGGGACTTCAATACTATTTGGCATAAAGAAGTAATCAATATACAGGTCACACCAATAACTCTTTGTTGTCAAACTAACTCCAAAAATAAAGAAAATATATATCAACACTTAGAAATAAGACACTTTGAGGGGGAAACCTCCAATACATTACAATAATGAAAAATTCTTGGATGATTCAAATTACAAAAACTCCTTTCTATATATAGGAGTCCATGGGGCCACAATGTAATCCTAGCCGACCTAACAATAATAATTTAAGGGCACAATAATAACAATATGGGGGTTACAGGGGTACAATAATAAAAATAAGGGGGTTACACTAACAATAATATGGGACTATACTAGTAATATAGGGACCTAACATGCCCCTCCCCTTCAAAAAGTGTTGTCCTTAATGCTTGAGTAGCTCTGGGTTCTTCTGTATAAAATTCTCATCCTCCCATGTAGAATATTCAGTGGGTAAGTTCTTCCACTTGATGAGATACTATGAAATTGATTGATTTCGTAGCTATCGAGTTCTTGTTTCCATGACTGCTTCAGGTTCCAATATGATTTTTCCTTGCTCATCAAGTTCGGGCAATATTGTTTGAACTGGAAGATTTTCACCTATAACCTTCTTTAAGCATGAAACATGGAAAATTGGATGCACTCGTGAAGAAGCAGGAAGCTCCAATTTGTATGCCATAGTACCAATCTTTTGTAACACCTTGTAAGGACCATAGTACTTTGGCGATAATTTATTATCCTTCTTAGCTTGCTTGAGAGACATTTGTTTGTATGGTTGTAGTTGTAAAAATACCCAATCTCCTACATCAAAACTTCTCTCGTTGCGATGTTGATCTGCCTGTTGTTTCATTCGGTTTTGTGCCAAATTAAGGTTATCCTTTAAGAGTTTGAGAACTTCTTGTTGATGCTCGATGTGGTCTTCCACTGCTTGAACCTTTGAATTTTCTCTTAAAGATGTTGTGATGGAAGGTGGATGATATCCATAAAGTGCCATAAATGGGTTCATTTTTGTTGCAGTATGGAAGGAAGTGTTATACCACCATTCAGCGAGAGGTAACCACTTGACCCATTGTGTTTGTTTATCATATACAAAACAACGAAGATATCCTTCCAAAAATTTATTTACGATCTCAGTTTGACCATTGGATTGAGGATGATAAGATGAGCTATGAGCTAATTAAGTACCCAAACAAGAAAATAACTCCGTCCAAAAATTTCCAGTAAAATGGGATCTCTGTCGCTCACAATAACCTTTGGGTTTCCATGTAGCTTTTAAAATGTTTCCATAAATGTAGTAGCAACTTTACTATCTTTAAATGGATGAGAAAATGAACAAGAAGAGGATATACACCAGGAACCAACCCAAGAAGAGGAAGAAATTAGTTTGACCATATCGTGTAATGCATTGGCAGGAATTACCACTCAAACTCTCAAGATAGAAGGACATATCAAGAAGAAAAAGGTAATAGTGTTGATTGATTCAGGTAGCACCCATAATTTTATTCATTGTAAGGTAGTCAAGGAATTGAATTTTTTCCTATACCCAGCACAAGAATGTCAAGTGATGGTTGCAAATGGAGGAACTATAAATTTCTTTGGAAAATGCCATAATACTAGGAGTACAATGGTTACAATCTTTGGGGACGGAAACTTTTAATTTTCAAGAACTTTTCTTGAATTTGTTTTCAAAAGGAAAGGAAGTCGAATTACGGGGTATTGTAGGGAAGCCGGGAAAGATAATAAGCTCTGAAACCAGCTCCAAAAATAGAAGAAAAGAGATATCAACGCTTAGAAATAAGCCACTTTGAAGGGGCAACCTCCAATGCATTACATTAATGAACAATTCTTGGATGATTCAAATTACGAAAAATCCTTTATATATATAGGAGTCCATGGGGCCACAATGTAATCCTAGTGGGCCACAATGTAATCCTAGCCGACCTAACAATAATAATTTGAGGGCACAATAATAACAATATGGGGGTTACAGGGGTACAATAACAAAAATAAGGGGGTTACACTAACAATAATAAGGGACTATACTATTAATATAGGGACCTAACACTCTTTGATTCCACTTAAGCAAATAAGCATTTTAGACAAACATTCCAATGAAATATAGAAGGCGAGAAACTCATTTAACCTCTAGGGATTTCACCTTCAAGGTTAGAAAACATTCAAGATACACATATAACTTTAATCAAAGAAGAGGGAATGCCTAAACATTATTGATCATAGCTATGAATATCTCCAAAATAATTATTCAAGCATGGACAAAGGGTATGATCTAAACATAGCCTCTTTGGCAGACCTAATTAATGGTACTTTGGAGAGAGACCTCAAGATAGTGACATCAAACAAGAAGGGATAGCCATAAATAATCTTTGATACCTAATGTATTAAACCATTCATGAAATAAACAATCTTAGGGGGTATAGAGAGCAATTAAGAATTCCCTAAAATGTCCTAGTAGATGAAAACATAGAGGGAATGAAGAACAAACAGAGCTAAGGTGCGTTTGAAGAACATTTCTTAGTCTAAATCCTTTGTTCTATTGTAACATAGAAAGATGGAAACACAATGATACATGAGAAAACAATAACTGAATAGAAGAAATTCACCATTAACCAAGCTCAGTAATCCTGAAAGCAAGCCTCCTCCATCAACAAGCAAAACAAGCCATTCACAAGCTCCACAACACCAATTTATCTTCAACCTCCAAAAGAATATGTATTGCTCCAAAGAGTCATCAAATGAAAACATTTTACAATGAAGCCCTCATGCTATTTTTATTTATAAAAGGAGGGAAAGAAACCTAGATAGGGTTGGAAAATGTCAAAATCGCTCATAAATTTCATTAATACCCATGAGACCATGCAAGGCCCAAGACACAAAATATCCTATGAAATAATTGCCAAAATAACTCCTAGCACCTAATTTTAGAGTGATTTGCCTCAAAAAACATTAAAATATCATTTTTCAATAAATGAGTGTGTTTTTTTGACTTTTGGCCAAAAACACACAGTGAAGTCTATAAGCGTAGCGCATTCATAGGAAGAAAATGAGTCCACTTGCAGCGAAGTTTTGGTGACCTTCCAGATTTTTCTCTGTGATGGTCCATTGGAAAGCCTGCTGAGTCTAATTTCCAAATATACCTTTGGTTTCCTGATTAAGCCCCTGTAACCTATCCAAAAAGGAAAATTCCCCAAACTACTATAAGCGCAGCGCCAACACAGGCAAAAATTGGGTCCACTTGCATTCAAGTTTTGGTGACCTTCCCGATGTCAGAATTTGCTCTGTGATGGCCCGTTGGAAATAATCCCGAGTCTACTTTCCAAATATACCTTTGTTTTTCTGATTGAGCTCCTGTAACCTGTCCAAAAATCCAAATTCCCCAAACTGCTCTGAGCACAGCTCCAAGCCTGAAAATGAGGCAGAAAGGTGAAAAATGAGGTGTTTTTTGGCCTTTTGAGGGGTTAAAAATGCTCCAAATGCTTTGAAATTTAGTGAGAATACTATACTAGGCATGAGGATTCCAAAAATACAGAGTTATCCCTTTGAGGATGTCTGAGGAAAAAAGCGTAGTGCCAGGGGTGCTGCGCTTATAGGCCTCAAAATTTGCAAAAAACCAAAAATTGTCAAAATTCTTCCAAAATTGGTGGACACCTTCCTCATGGGGTTTGAGAAGCCTGTAGAAAATCTTGAGGCAAGATTCCAAGGTTTAATTCATATTTTTCCTGTTTGAGTGCCTATAGCTTGGCAAGGGCTCTCTTGAGTTTAGCCTTTGCAATTTGATTTTGCAATGCATAGTGCTTGGTCATCTTCTTTTGGAGGTTAAGGTCCCTCTTTTCCTTTGTATTTTCTTTTACCCTTGCCTTTATCTTTGATTTTTTCCTTTGGCATAATAGGGGTAGAAGTCATGACCCCTTTCCTTTTAGAGGAAACAAACACATGTATTTCTCCTCTATGGTATGCCGAGGGAAAAGTTTCAATTTGGCTCATTTTGGTGTCCTCCTTATGGCTGTCATAATTTTTCTTCATGTTTTCGTCTTCATCACCCTGACTCCTGCTTACCTCTTTACCTTCATAATTAGTTTCACTGCTAGCCTCTTCGCTGATTTGTGCACCTTCACTTTGTTCCTCATTATAGCTGCTTGTTTCATCACTGCTGTGACGTTCATTTTGGCTGCCAGCCTCTTGATTTTCTTTATTGTCATCATCCTCCCCTGTTTCCATGTTGCCTGCTTCTTGTTGGCTCAACTCATAATTACCATAATATTCACTTTGGTTTGATTCATTGCTACTCTCACCTTCATTTTCACTTGCTTGTTCACTGCCACTTCCTTCTTCATCTGATATGGTGACTAGTGCTGCCTTTAGACAACCCTAGGCCTGCTTATAAAACTTGGTAGGAGGAGTGAAATGAAATGATGGTGAGGGAAGCTCTTGCAAATAAGTGGGATGGAGGTGGGCTTATGAATGGTTTTCTTTGGGACTGGAGGAGGTCTTAACTTGAACTTATTTTTAATTACCCTAACTCATACTCTCCTTGACTGATAATTGCTTGTTTGGAAGATAAAACAGAGGGTTGTTTTCCATGAAGACCTAGGGTTTGTAGGCACTAGGGTTTGATCACTTTCCCTTAATCATTAAATCACAAAAATTAGTTGGAAGATAAAGAAACATGCACCTACCAATGTTAACTTGTTTTCAGGTCCTTAGAGTGGCTTGAAGGTGTCCCCTTGTGTTTTTGGAAATTATTTGTAGGTGGGAGAGGCTTTCTGCTCTAGGTGCAGTGCTCTACGCGAGCTATCGGGTGTTGGGTCCTCTTAAGCACAACGCCAGGTGTTTTGGGCCAGTTGGGCTCTCTAAGCTCAATTCTAGGTAGGTTATGGGTTAGTCGGGCTCTCTAAGCGCAGCGACGGGAAAGTTCTGGGCCAGTTGGGCCTCTCTCTACCATAAGCGCAACACCTGAACTCCCTACGCGTAACGCCTTTTGCAGAGGGAATTTGGAGGCCTTACCGATGTCCAAATTGGGCCCGTGATAGCTCATTGGAAATATTATCCTGTATAATTTCCAAAAATACCTTTTTTTTTATCTGATTGGAGTTTATTTGACCTGTCAAAAGTTGATTCTCCCAAGACTGGTCAAAAAGTGTTGAATGATTGTGCAGAAATGTATAGCACTGGTGCAGACAACTTTTGGATGCCTTCCTCAACTACAAATTGAGATCATGATAGATACTCGAAATATCTTCAAGTTGAGTTGTCATTTGACTTATTAATCAAGTCATTTGGACAATCCAACTATGAGAAAACCTGATTTTCCCAAGGTCACTCCAGAAGTGCAGCAATTCTCCTGTGACACTTGTATTTTTGACATTGCTCCCAAAACATAATACCTGTGTAAAATATTAAGGAGGTTTTTCTTCTTGGACATACGATGGACAAAAAACTCTCTCACATTTTTCAAATTCATATCTATTTGGTCAGAAACATAGTTTTAAGCAAACCTGGCCCTAGGTGTGGCAAATGATTTTTCCTTTGGAAAGAATTCTTGGAAAATGATGGAGGCATAATGTTTATGAGTTGGTATGGATTTATGCTTGCTGATATGACCTTTTAACACTTCTTCAAAAGTGTCAATATTGTCCATTACCTCATATGCAAACCCTGAAATTGAATGATAGTCTTCTTTGGAAATGATGACATTGGAACACATGAAACCCTAATTGACCTAGTGGGGGGTTCTTTGGCCTCTCTTTGACTGAAAATTGGCTTGGAATATTTAAGTGAAAAATAGAGTATTGATAAAGTGGTGTAATGAAGATTCAAAATCTGTTGTGAAGCCATCTCCAAAAAGAGAAGAAAAGAGATATCAACGCCTTAGAAATAAGCCACTTCGAGGGGCCAACCTCCAATACATTACATGGATGAACAATTCTTGGATGATTCAAATTACAAAACCTCCTTTGTATATATAGGAGTCCAAGGGGTTACAATGTAATCCTAATGGGGCCACAATGTAATCCTAGCCGACCTAACAATAATAATTTAAGGGCACAATAATAACAATATGTGGGTTACAAGGGTACAATAATAACAATAAGGGGGTTACACTAACAACAATAAGGGACTATAATAGTAATATAGGGACCTAAAATGCCCCTCTCCTTCAAAAAAGTGTTGTCCTCAATGCTTGAGTAGCTCTGGGTGATTATGTATAAAATTCTCATCCTCCCATGTAGAATCTTAAGTGGGTAAGTTCTTCCACTTGATGAGATACTCTGAAATTATTCGATTCCGTAGCTGTCAAGTTCTTGTTTCTGTGACCACTTCAGGTTCCAATATGATTTTTCCTTCCTCATCAAGTTCTGACAATATTGTTTGAACTGGAATATTTTCACATATAACCTTCTTTAAGCATGAAACATGGAAAATTGGATGCACTCATGAAGAAGTAGGAAGCTCCAATTTGTATGTGATAGTACCAATATTTTGAAATACCTTGTAAGGACCATAGCACTTTGTCGATAATTTATTATCCTTCTTAGCTTTCTTGAGGGACATTTATTTGTATGGTTGTAGCCATAAAAATACCCAGTCTTCTACATCAAAACTTCTCTCACTGCGATGTTGATCTGCTTGTTGTTTCATTTGATTTTGTGCCAAATTTAGGTTGTCCTTTAAGAGTTGGAGAACTTCTTGTTGATGATCAATGTGATTTTCCACTGCTTGAACTTTCGAATTTTCTCTTAAAGATGATGTGATGGATGGTGGATGATATCCATAAAGTGCCATAAATGGGGTCATTTTTGCTGGAGTATGGAAGGAAGTGTTATACCACCATTCAACTAGAGGTAACCACTTGACCCATTGTGTTTGTTTATCAGATACAAAAAAATGAATATATCCTTCCAAAAAATTATTTACTATCTCAGTTTGACCATCAGATTGAGGATGATAAGATGAGCTATGAGCTAATTGAGTACCCAAACATGAAAATAACTCCGTCCAAAAATTTCCAGTAAAAATGGGATCTCTGTCGCTCACAATAACCTTTCGGTTTCCATGTAGCTTTTGAATTGTGTCCATAAATGTAGTAGCAACTGTACTTGCTTTAAATGGATGAGATAATGCACAAAAGTGTGCATACTTGGTAAGTCTATCAACTACCACCATGATGACACTCTTTCCTTCGGAATTAGGTAAACCTGTGATAAAATCCATTGAAATCTCCTCCCAACGTTGACTTGGAATGGATAAAGGTTGTAAAAGACCCGGGGTCTTAATTGAATCAACTTTATTCTGCTGGCAAACCAAACATTCCGCCACAAAATTTTGAATATCAGATTTCAGGCCATCCCAAAAAAATTCTTTCTTCACCCTGTGGTAAGTTTTTAAAAATCCTGAGTGTCCTCCTAAAGGAGAAGTGTGCAATTCCAAAAGAATATTTTGTCTTAGTTGGGAATTGTTATAAAGATACAAGCCATCTTTGTACCATAAGGAATCATGTTTCCAACTAAATGTATCAAATGTACTAGGATCTTGCTGCAACTTTTGAATGAGTGTCCACACTTCTTTGTCCTTCTTCCATTCATCTCTTGCTTCGGTTATCCAATCTAGTTGGATAACATAAATGAAACAAAGAAATGCTTCCACCTCTTCATTCTTTCTTGAGAGTGCATCTGCAACAACATTTAGCTTCCCTTTTTTGTATATTATTTCAAAGTCATAACCCAACATCTTTGTGATCCATTTTCGCTGCTTTTCTGAAGATAGTATTTGTTCCAAAAAGTGTTTAAGACTATCATGATCAATTTTTACCTTGAAGTGTCTTCCCACTAGGTAAGTTCTCCATTTCTTTAGTGCATGCAGCATTGCTAACATTTCCTTCTCATAAATAGGTTTCTGTAAATAATTTCCTTTGATTAGACGACTTTAAAAAGTAATGGGTCTTCCTTCTTGCATTAAAACAACACCAATTCCATTTCCTGAGGCATCACATTCCACAATAAAGGTTTTTGTGAAGTCTGGTGTAGCTAAGACTGGTGCTAGGAACATTGCCTCTTTAAGATGTTCTAAGGCCTTAGTTGCTTCAGGAGTCCATGAAAATGCATCTTTCTTCAATAATGTTGTTAGAGGTGCTGCTATTCTCCCATAATTCTTAACAAACTTTCGATAATACCCTGTTAACCCGAGAAATCCTCGCAACTGCTTTATGGTTGTGGGGAATTTCCATTCCTTAATAGCTTTAATTTTGTTAGGGTCAATCTTAACACCATCATGAGATACAATATGACCCAGATATTCCACCTCCTGTACTTCAAAGAAACATTTGAATGTTTTTGCATATAATTGTTTCTCCTGCAGTAGTTTGAGCACCCTGTAAACATGTTGAACATGATCCTTCCAAGACCTGCTATAGATTAGTATATCATCAAAAAATGCTAGCATAAATTTTCTAAGGAAGGGTTTGAAAATGGAATTCATCAACCCTTGAAATGTAGAAGGTGCATTGGTAAGGCCAAAAGGCATGACCAAAAATTCATAATGACCCTCATGCATTCGAAATGCTTTTTTTGGAATATCTTCAGTCTTCATTCTAATTTGATGATATCCTGAACGAAGATCCAACTTGGTAAAATAAATTGCTCCATGTAATTCATCCAATAATTCATCAATCACAGGAATGGGAAATTTGTCTTTAATGGTGAGCTTATTGAACTCCCTATAATCTGGACACATTCGCCATGATACATCCTTCTTGTGTACCAATACTACAGGAGAAGAGAAAGAACTTTGACTAGGTTGAATTATACCCGCCTCTAACATTTCTGCAATCATATGTTCAATTTCGCTCTTTTGGAAGTAAGGATATCTATAAGGCCTGATGTTTGGAGGAACACTTCCCGGAATCAAATGAATAGCATGATCATGATCACGAATAGGTGGGAGTCCTTTGGGAGTTTCAAACACCTTGGAATGATTGTCCAAGACTTTTTGGAGATCTGCAGAAATAGATGATTTTGATGTTGGAACTTCTAGTGAGCATAATTGTGCAATTATGCCTCATTGTTCTTTATTTAGAAGCTTTGTCATGACATTAGAGCTTATTATCTATCCCGGCTTCCCTGCAATACCCCGTAATTCAATTTCCTTTCCTTCTGAAAAGAATTTCAAGAAAAGTTCTTGAAAATTAAAAGCTACCGTCCCCAAAGATTGTAACCATTGTACTCCTAGTACAACATCAGCACCTCCCATAGGAATGGAAAGCATTGGACTAGTCAATACATATTCCCCATGGTTAGCTTGATATTATGGCATTTTCCAGAGAAATTTATAGTTCCTCCATTTGCAACCATCACTTGACATTCTGGTGCTGGGTATAGGAAACAATTTAATTCCTTGGCTACCTTACAATGAATAAAATTATGGGTGCTACCTGAATCCATCAACACTATTACCTTTTTCTTCTTGATATGTCCTTCTATCTTGAGAGTTTGAGGAGTGGTAATTCCTGCCAGTGCATTACACGATATGGTCGGATTCATTTCTTCCTCTTCTAGGGCTGGTTCCCTGTGTATATCCTCTTCTTGTTCATTTTCTTCTTCCTCTTCACAATCTATGTAAAATAATTTCTTCTCAGCACACTTATGACCTTTAATGTATTTTCTATCACAACTGTAGCAAAGCCCTTTTGCTCTTTTTTCTTCCAATTGTTGTGGTGTCAACCTTGTAGGTTGTGGAAATCTAGGCGTAGAAACACTTCCTTCTTTATAGAAGTGAGTGGTAGGCTTCCTTGTCGCCATAATTTTACATTCAATTTTTCTTGCCAACCTGAATGCCTTCTCCAATGAATCAAGTTCCAAAATGCGAACTTCATGTTGGATGTTATCCTTTAAAGTACCTATGGAGAGATCAATCCTGTGTTCCTCTGGAATATCATTTCCCTTTATATTCAATTTTTGGAATTCCTCAATGTGCTCCCCCATTAAACCCTTTTGTTTTAGATTTATCAATTGGCTAAAGAAGGTGTTGCTCTTTGTATCCTCATAATGTGCTATCATTTCCTCCGTAAAAATTGACCAAGTGACAATTTTTTTACGGGAGCAAAGCCATCGGTACCATACAAATGCATTTTGTTCTAAATTTAAAGTTGAAATGCATACCTTTGTGTGTTTTGCACATTATGGAGATCAAAATATTGCTCCATCTGTAGTATCCATGTTACAGGATCCTTTCCATCAAACTTCCTCATATCCATTTTTGGAATATGGTGGTTCTTCCCGCCAACATTAGATTTTATAAAATCACGATTAACATTTATTTTTTTCTCATTATGAGTTTCCTCTACTATCTTTTCACCATTAGGAAACATTTCTTGTATCAACTTTGTCAAACCTTCCATGTCTGCTTTTAGATCATTCTTCATGTTTTCCATTTTCTCATCGATCTTAGCTTCCATGTCATCCATCTTAGATTCCATGCCAACTTCCATGCCATCTATCTTAGATTCCATGCCATTCTTCAAACCATCCATCTTAGATTCCATGCCTTTCTTCAAACCATCCATCTTAGTTTCCACGCCTTTCTTCAAAACTTCCTTGTCATTTTTTGTTGCTCTTTGCGAGAGTGAAATTTGTTGCACTTGCTCTTGTAATTTTGATATGTCATGTTGCCATTCTCCGTTTTCATGAGTCATAATAGAGATTTCTAAAGGCTTAATGGGTGTTGAATTATTTTTAGGGGCCATTTTAGAATCCAATACTGATATTTATTCTACAATATGCCCTTGGAATCAATTCAACTTGATTCTTAAAACAAGATTTATGCAATTCAGAAAAAAAATTCACACCTTTTACTTGCTTTTTAGGAACTCGATATTGAAATTGAATTATCTCTATAATTGCTTATCCTCAATATCTGAAATTCAGCCTTGTAGTAGCCCTCTGAAGCTTCTTTCAAATTCCACAGGTTTGATCTGATTTGGATTCTTCAAGGCAAAGTTATGTCCAATATCCCACAATGACCCCCTTTTGGACTCGTTCAGTAGAGCGAACTTGTATGACTTGCCAGGTGTCACTGTTTCCTCCTTTGGATCTGAAATTGATAGACCGAAAACTAAAGTCCGTGTAATTATGACCAATTTTTACAGAATTCCAATCCGATTCTCAGAGAGAGAGCTATGAATATTTTCCCACGATCAGCTCTTTGAGATGAAATTCAGAAGCCTCAAAAAGCCCTAAATTCCACAGATCAAATCTCCGAAAATATTGTGAACCAATATCTGAAATTTTGCGAAGATGTTCCTCAGGATTGCTGCTTCAACTCTAAAAATTTCAGCTTCTGAGCCTTCATAGAAATAAGTTATTACGAAAATACCATGATGACCTCTTTAGGTTAAATTCAGGAGCCTGCAAAATGACCTAACTTGCACAGATCATATCTCCGAAAATGTGGCGAACCAAGCTCTGAAATTTTTTGATGATGTTCCTCAGGATTTTGGCTTTGTACTCTAAAAATTTCAGATTCTGAACCTTGAAAGAAAAAAATTTATAGCGAAAATTCCACGATGACCTGTTTGGAGCAGTGAAACCCTAGAATCTCAAAGCTCTGATACCAAATGTTGTGAAACCATCTCCAAAAAGAGAAGAAAAGAGATATCAACGCCTTAGAAATAAGCCACTTCAATGGGAAAACCTCCAATACATTACATGAATGAACAATTCTTGGATGATTCAAATTACAAAACCTCCTTTCTATATATAAGAGTCCATGGGGTCACAATGTAATCCTAGTGGGGCCACAATGTAATCCTAGCCGACCTATCAATAATAATTTAAGGGCACAATAATAACAATATGTGGGTTACAAGGGTACAATAATAACAATAAGGGGGTTACACTAACAACAATAAGGGACTATACTAGTAATATAGGGACCTAACAAAATCCAATGTACTTGATTTATCTAAAGAACCTACAGAGATAGTTTTAAGACCATCAATGCTTGAGGAATTTTGGGGAATCATGGGAATGAGTTAGGCTTATAGGAAAACCTTAGATGGACAATGGAGTCATAGGCAAGGGAAAAGCAGATTAATGAGATTATGGGTAGGAAAAATGATGGAAATGAGAGGCACAAGCCATTTGGAGTCTGTAGGAGTTACATGGTGATCATGAAATGTCAAAAGGGTAGGATAGTGAAAAATATTCTCTAAGGATAATGAAGGCAGTGAGATTTCTAAAACTCACAATATTCATGAATTTTGTATTTAGAAATATAGGATAAGTATTTAGTCATCTACAAAATAGCAAAAAATTACTGATGACTAACAGGACCATACCACAGAGGGTCAAATTTACCATGCTTTCCCTTTTCTTCTCGTCTAGTGTCCCATCTTAGTACCAAATCTCTTGCTTGAAAGAGAGCTTATTTTGATTTTCTGTCAAATATAGACTTCATATTTTCCTGATAAGTAATCAAGTTATCCCTGACTTTGTTTCCATTTTCACTTGATTCAATTATTTTGTTCAATCTTTTTACTAGTGCATTCGGTTTTTCCTGAGATTCTTGAAGGAAAGAAATCACTGGTTTGGCCAGTTGAGTAGGAAATAGTGCTCAAGTTCCATAAACCAGTTCATATGGAGAGTTCCTAATACATCCCTTGGTAGTGATTCGAACTGCCCAAAGGGAAAACTTCAACTTCATATCCCAATCCTTCTGATTCTCAGTGATTGTTTTCTTCAAGATTCTTACCAATGCCTTATTTGAAGACTCTTCCAATCCATTCCTTTGGGGATGATACACTGTGGAATGTGATAACATTACATTATATGTTTGACAGAAATTAATGAAATGAGCATAGTTGAATAACTGAAAATTATCAGTCACAATTGTGACTGGACATTTGAATCTGCTGAAAATGTTTTCCTCCAGAAACTGCATCACCACTTGGTCATTCGCCTTCTTAGTGGGTATTGCTTCAACCAATTTTGTAAAATAATCAGTGGCAGTCAGAATCCACTTGAACTGTCCGCTTGATGGCAGATTGATCTCTCCAATAAAATCCAATCCCCATTACATAAAGGTTCTTAAATAAATACTAGGATGAGAGGTAATGGAGCAAGTTTTTCATTTTCAGCAAACAACTAACACTTCTGACAACTTCTGACTAGTCTATAAACATCCACAAACAGGTTTGGCCAATAGAAGCTTGACTTAAGAATTTTATGAGCAGTGGCCTTCCATCTATAATTTCCTCCACACAGACTTTCATGATATTGTTTGGTGACTTTAATATATTCTCCTTCGGTCAAACATAACAACAAATTACCAGTAGGGTATTTCTAGTATAGCTTCGCTTTTACGATAACATATGGCTAAGACTTGAGCTTGAGAGCTATGTATTTTTTTTCTATTCAGTGAAGTTGGACAGGAAAATAAACACAGGTAATGCATAATATCTTTATAGCAATCAAATCACAAAAATTTGTATTGAATACTTGTTTTGAACTTGCTTTGACCCTCTTCATTTACAACTCCATCCAGTGGTGGCAACAAATTAATTCCAAGGCTTGAAAATTTTTCTCTGTCAACAACTTCGCTAACCCCTGTCCCTTGACCATCTTTGGTGGGTTTGATGTCCAAATCATACTCTTGGATTATTGGTATCCACTTCCCCCGTTTTCCTTCAACATCACTTTGGAACAACATGTCTTTCACAAAAGAATCATGGACATAAGCAGTTATTTGGTACTGCAACACATAAGTCCTGAAGGCTTTCAGTGCTTTGACCAAAGAATATACTTGTTTCTCTAGAAAATTGTATTTGAGCTCAACATCTCTGAGAAATTTGATGAAAAATGCAACTGGTTGTTCCTTATTGTCTTCATTTTTCTGCAACAACACAAAAACAATAGTAGTGGGGGATGTAAATGAGAATACATGAAAGGATTTTTGATAGTTTGGGCTAATCAAAACTGGGGCTTCCTACAGTGCTTCCTTTATTCTAACAAATGCATCTCTTACTTCCTTATCCCATTTCACTTTTGCATTTTTCTTGAACATATCTGTTATACTTCTCAAGATCTTAGCATAATTGGGCACAAACCTCCTCAGAAAGTTTATTTTTCCCAGGAATCTCTAGATATCCTTCTTTCTTCTGGGTAAAGGAATAGTCTGAATGGCTTCCACCCTTGCTGGGTCAATCTTCACTCCTTGTTTAGAAACTATGTGACCCAATAATTTACCTTCATCTAAGGCAAATACAGATTTCTTGGGATTTAATGACATACCAAACTTTTTTCACTTTTGAATTTTTTTTTGCAAATTCTCCAAGTGTTCATCATTTGACCCTAAGAAAATAGTTACATCATCCAGATATATAACTACAAACCTGTCACCAATGAAGGTTATGTCCATGGACCTCTGAAATGTTGCACCTGATTTCATAAGGAAAAATGGCATCTTTGCGTACATGAAGGTGCCCCAAGGTGTAGTGAAAGCAGTCTTCTTCTAATCTTGTTTTTCTACTGCTACTTGAGTATACCTAGAAAATTCGTCAAACATAGGAAATATGTGAGCTCCTATCACCTTCTGTAAGACATAATCCATTTTTGGAAAAGGATAATTATCTTTTAGAGATGCTCGGTTTAATTTCCTGAAGTCTACACACAGCCTTATCTCTCCTTTCTTCTTTCTTACAAGGATCACATTAGAAACCCAATCTGAATATATGAGAGTGACTATAATTTTTGCCTGCAACCGTTTATTCACTTCTTTTTCAATTGGAGCCAACAACAATGGATTGATCTATCTGAGCTTCTTTTTGTGTGGTTTGAGTCCTTCCTTCAATGGAATATTATGCTGAATAATGCTTTTGTCATATGTTTTCAGCGACTCTTCATAAGACCAGGCAAACACATCCATATATTTCTTAAAAAGATAAATGTATCTTTCTTTGTAGTTTTTGGGAACACCTTTGAACAATTTCACTATTTTGGGTTCCTGCTGAGTTCCCAAATTAAAATATTCCATCTCTTCTTCTTGATGTGTTTTATTTGAATAAAAAACAACATCAATAGCATTGAATAATCTTTCAAGGGGAATCGACCCTTTGGGGAGCACATTATCTTTCAATTGGATAATCTTCTGTTCACCTATTGACTGCTTAAGGTTTCTTATTTCTACTTTCTGCTTTGTTTGTTCTTCCTCTTGATCTATCTTAGCATCTTCAAAGTTTCCAATCGTGGTCAGGAACTGGCTTATCTGTTCATCATCGTCAAACACCTGCCAATGTTTGACATTATCGGGGATAGAATGTCTATGCCTAATTTCAATCCCATACCTTAACCTTGGATTTATTGGAGGTTTGAAGGTGCTGGCTGCAACTGATAAAGAATCAACCAATATATTCTCCTCCCTTAGAATATACTGAAGATTGAATTCTTCAAAATAGTTTTATACTAGATCCCACACTTCATTCCTATATGATCTCAATCTTGGATGCTTGGTTTGACAATGATTTTTAATCTGCCTTATTATCAATTCAGAGTCATTAAAAATTGAAATAAATTGAACTCCCATATGTTTAGCAGCTTGAAGGCTTGAGATTAAGGCCTCATACTTAGCCACATTTTTTGCTGAATCAAATTCTAGTTTAAAAGAGAAAGGCATGAGGTTACCTTCTGGTGATATCATCAAGAATCCAACACCTGCGCCCTCCTTGGAATAGGCACCATCAAAGTACAACTTCCGAATATTCCTTGAGTGCAGCTCATTATTTAAAATTGCTGAAGAGAGCTGCTTACTTGTGTCTTCAATAAATTCTTCATCTTCATGTAGCATGAAACAAGAAAGGGCTTCTTTTTCTTGACTAGAAATGGGGGAATTTCCTTCATCTTTCTTGGAGGTAGTCTTCACAAATATTGTTTCCCTATACAACCTCCTTTCTTCCCCATTAAAAACCGGAATGATAGCATAATTGAAGTCTAATTTTAATACACCTACCAAATATTCTCCCCAAGATCTTGATAGGAGAATTCCAAACCTGGCTGGGACGTCAGCAACCACTACATCCACGACTATACTCTTTTCTGGGATTTGTGCCAACGAAATTGCTACATCTTTAATTAACCCAACACATTTCACCCTTTTGGAATCAAATGAATATAGATCACTATAAGGTTTGGTAATATGCAAGTTAAGTTCCTTCATAACAGACAATGGCATGAGATTATGGGACGCTGTTGAGTCCAACATGAAATTATGTAGAGTATAATCATGAAGCAACAAAGAAATATAGAAGGGTGGAACAGAGGGATCTATTTCTTCTACATGAGGAACAAAGGTGACCACTGGCTTTTCTTCATGTAAGTTCACTATGTCACTTATGTCTTCCACCTGTGTGAGATTAATAAATTTTGAAATTTCTTTCTTGTAAGGTGGTATTTTGGCTAATTCTTGAAGAGGCACCTGAATTTTTACCTTCTCCAACTCTTTTGTCAAATTGAAAGCATGATTTTTCTTAACGTTATTTTCATTTTCTTCTTCACTCTTTCTAGAATTTTTTGCTTGTTCGGGTACAAGAACAACTCTCTCCAAGATATTAGTGTCAATTTATTTGTTCTAGGAAGATTCACCCTGCTGCACATTTGTTCTATTAAGTGAATTTACAGGTTGTTTCTTATTACTGACCTTTTTCATAGGGTTCTTTTGTAGTGGAGTGGCCATTGGAGGAGGAATGGAACCTTTGTTGGCAATATGATGCAGAGTGATGCAGAGTGTTGTCCTTGATGGCAACCCACTGAATGAAGATGAAGACATGAGAATGTTGACATGTGTTGTCCTTGATGGCAATCCACCTGATGAAGTTAGTCTTGACCTGATGGACTTGGTAAATGATGTAAATCTGATATGCAATGATGTTTGTTAGCAACATAATGCTGAGTGTTGTCCGTGAATGGCAACCCACTTGATGAAGATGATGGCAACTTACTTGATGAAGTTGTGCTTGATAGAATATGTCCTGATGAACTAAATCTGATGTATCTACAGTGAGTACAGAAGGCAATGAAGAAAGGATTTCAGCATGTGCTAAATCTATGGTGAAAAGAGTATGTCTCAAGGCATACGCGGATATGTCTAGGAGAAGTCGCGTATGCACGCGGGAAACAACGTGCCAAGTCGCGTATGGGCAAAAGCGCTCATAAAGTGAAAAACCAGGGGTAACCACCATGGTATTGACCCATTGTATTGGGTAATGATTCGCCTAAATGACCCCGTCCAGGAATACCATCGGAAGTAATGTGGTTTTGGCTCATGGTATTGAAAAAGGGTAAACCTATATAAAGAGAAGAAATTCATTGTGCAAATCATGAGAGTGGGTGCAAGATGTCTGAGCTTGAATGAATACTTCTCTCTGAAGTATATCTGAATGGAAAGGGTTATAGTTGAATGATAGGTTTGATTGCATGATGCACCAATGATGAAGAAGGGTATCTAGATCTGAAATGTACTTGTATTTGATAGATCTGTTTAGGGGATGATTAGATCTGAGAAGAGGCGAACATCTGTCTGAAGTAAAGGGTAAAATCTGAGTAATTTATCTGTTCTGAAGAATTGCAATGACCTAAATGTTTGAAGAACCATACGCTAGTTCGCCGCAGAAAAAGCGCGTATATACGCGGCTTTGCTGAAGAGAAAGCACGTATGCGCAGTGAAATCAGCTCTGTAATTTGTACAAAAGTATACGCGGGTTGATGTGATTGGAAGCGTGTATGTACGCGGTATAAGTGAAAGGAAAGCGCGTATGCAAACTAGGGTTTGCTGAAGCAAGGGGTATGAAATGTCTGATCTGTTCTGCTGTGTTACTGCTATCTGTGAATGATGTATTCTACAGTTCTGGGTTGTCTGAATTGATAAGTTTCAGTTTGATGTATGATTGAGCTTAAATGTATGGAGTGGGTCCAGTCTGAAAATATAATGAAACGTGGTCTGCAAGTGGTGTCCTAAAGGAAGCTTTGGATCCAGTGTGAAAATTGATGAAACGTGGTCCATAGAGGTGTTGAGGGTTGTAGCCTTCAGTCAGGGGGTTGTAGCTCCCTTCCAGGTGAGGCCGGTAAACGAGATCAGGGGGTCGTAGCTCCCTTCCAGGAGAGGCTGGTAAACGAGTCAGGGGGTTGGAGCTCCCTTCCAGAAGAGGCTGGTAAACGAGCGCAGGTGGGTGCCTGCGTGCTGGTAGGAGTCTGCACCAGCACATATGTTGTAAGATTTTTTCTCTATAATAAAATATTGAACGCTGAGCAACGGCAGCGGTAGTTTTCTCCCGACTTGGGTTTCCACCTAAAAATCCTGGTGTTCATGTGTGATGATTTGTGTGATGGTTTATTCTATTCTTACTACACATGTTTACTGTTTATTAAACATCTGATGAATGAATGATGGAATGATTTAAGTGAAGAATTAATGACATAATTAGATCTTTGTGTATACGCGAGTTTCATAAAGGGTATCCGCGTATATACGCGAGTCTGTATCAGGAAAGTAGCGTATGGGTGTTAGAAGCAAGAAAAAGTAAAAGTTTTGAATATGTAGTAAATACTGATTCACCCCCCCCCTCTCAGTATTTTTCCCAACAATTGGTATCAGAGCGGGTTCTTTTGCAGAAGCTTGATCGCTTGAAGGAGATTCGTCGCAATGGGAAGTCAAGAAGGAGTGATGTCTATAAATCCACCTCTATTCAATGGAAGAAATCTGATATTCTGGAAGGTACGAACAAAAGCATACCTACAAAGTCTTGGTGCAGATGTATGGGCAATCATGGAAGAAGGTTATCAAAACCCGACAAATATTCCTACTGATGCAGCAGAAAGGAAAAAGTATGAAATCAATGCCAAAGCAGTAAATGTCTTATTATGAAGCATGTCTGAACCAGAATTTGCTAAAGTGATGCAGCTACATTCAGCAAAAGAAATATGGGACAAAATCATTCTAAGCTATGAAGGAGACACAAAGGTAAAAAGTGCAAAACTCCAAACTCTTAGAATTGAATATGAAAATTTGAAGATGCATAGTGATGAGAGCATTGCCCATTTCTTCTTACGTTTGGATGATATTGTAAATCAAATGAGAAATTTGGGTGAAACCATAACTGATACTACTCTAGTGGAAAAAGTCTTAAGATCCCTGACTTCAAAATTTGACTCTAAAGTTTCAGCTATTGAAGAAAGGCAAGATCTGCAAACTCTTACTATTGTTCAATTACATGGTATTCTGACTGCTTTTGAAATGAGACAAGGAGGTCCATCTCAAATCAAAGAAGCTTCTTTTAAGGTATCTGCAAGAGGAAAAGAAGGAAGTTGTCAAAGAATCCAGCTATATATCTGAAGAAGAAGAAGCAAATTTTGTGAGAAAGCTCCAACTAGGTACTGGAAGATTCAAAGGTAAGCTTCCCTTCAAATGTTTTGAGTGTGGAAAAGTTGGTCACTATGCTGCTAAATGTCCTTATAGAGAAAAACGTGGTAAAGGGAAACAATTTGAAAAGAGGAAGATTTATTATGCAAATGAAGATGATGATGAAGTGTCTAGTGAAGATGAAGAAGATTCTGACCATGATATTAAACTGCTCATGGCAAAAGATTCTAGAGAAGAAAAGGATACTTTTGTGGATGCTCTAGAAGACAATGATTTTCTTGAAGAAAACAATCAACTCAAAGTAAGCCTAGAAGAAAAGAACATAATCATAGAGACTCTTGAAAACCAGCTTGAAGCAAAGGAAAAACGCATTGAGGAATTGGAGTGTGAAGTAGTAAGTCTAAGGAAAGATAATGAGAAAGGAAAAACTCTCAATCTTAGATTTGCTAAAAGTTCAGAAACCTTAGATGAAATTATCAATACTCAATGTTATCCTCTCATAAAAACAGGTCTTGGATATATTGGAGAATCCTCTCAGGCTTCAGCACCAAACTATCTAAAGGCAACAACTACTGGTTTACAATATTCTGCCTCTCAACAAGGAAGCAAGGATTCTTTACAGGTAAAGCAGGATCATCGCACTTCAAGGAACACTGACAAGAATAACGTTCAAAGGAGCTCCAACCAGCAGGTAAATCCAAATAGAAGATTTCATGATTACAAAAATGTCTATTTCAATGGACAATGTTTTACATGTCACAATTTTGGCCACAAAGCTGCTCAATGTGTTGCTTACAAAACCATCATGACAAGAGAAGCTAGAAAGAAAAGGTTGGATACTGAACCAAAGAAGAATACCTATAACAAATTTTCTCCTCTTCAAAATGAAGTTGAATGTGCCTATTGCAATAACTTTGGCCATGAAGAATCTGAATGCAGAAGCAAAGTCCAGCCAAAACAACACTTTCCCTCAAGTTCCAAAGTTTGGAAAAAGAAGGAATTACAGGTTGAAAATTGTGGGATCGCATTATTTGCAGAAGGTGAAGAAAATCAATGGTACATTGATAGTGGATGCTCAAGACACATGACAGGTGACAAAAGCAAACTCCTTACATATAATGCTCTAGAAAAGGAAAAGAAAGTAACTTTTGGAAATGATTCTCCTGCTGTAATTAAAAGAAAAGGGTCTGTGTTTCTAAAAGAAAAGGTGAAGGCTAAGGATGTCATGTATGTGGATGGATTAAGGCATAATCTGTTGAGTGTAAGTCAAATGTGTGATTAAGGAACTGAAGTTGTCTTTAGTTCAAAAGAATGTGTGGTTCGTGATCTTGATACAGGTAAAATTATTATAAAAGGGAAAAGAAATCCAAGCAACCTGTATGTTCTAAACTGAAAAGATCAATGTTACTTGAGCAAGTCTTCAGAAAATTGGCTATGGCATAGAAGGCTGGGGCATCTGAGCTTCTCTCAAATCAACAAAGCAAGCAAACTTCAAGCTGTTCGTGGTCTTCCCAATATTAATCTACCAGAAAGTATCATATGCAAATCTTGTCAATTCGGTAAGCAGACCAGAGTACGATTTAATGCCAAAGAAGGATCTTCAAGTAAGCCTCTTGAACTCATTCATACTAACATCTGTGGACCTATGAGGAAAAAGTCACTACGTGGGGAAGAATACTATATCTTATTTATTTATGACTACTCTAGAATGTGTTGGATCGGGTTCATTAAACACAAAGATGAAGCATTTGAAAAATTTCAGATCTTCAAAGCATTGGTAGAAAATGAATTAGATCTAAAAATCAAGTGTCTTAGATCTGATCGAGGAGGAGAATATACATCTAATGAATTCTTTGAATTTTGTGAACAACATGGCATAAAAAGACAGTTCTCTGTAGCAGGCACTCCACAACAAAATGGCATAGCAGAAAGAATGAATAGAACAATTCAACAAATGGCTAGAGCTATGCTTGATGATTCTGGAACTCCTGACATGTTCTGGGGTGAAGCAGCACATACAACAGCTAACATTCTCAACAAGGCTCATGTTCGGGTAAATAGTGACAAAACTCCATATGAACTCTGGTATGGTAATTCTCCCACCGTGAAGCATTTTAGAGTTTTTGGAAGTAAATGCTTTATCAAAAATAATGATGAAAAGCTTGGCAAGTTTGAACCTAGATCAGATGAAGGGATATTTCTTGGTTACTCATCTTCAAGCAAAGCATACACATGTTACAATAAAAGGCTTCGAAAGATTGTTGAATGTGTTGTTGTTGTTATTGATGAGTCTCCTGCAGCTCCTAAAGAAGAAAAACAAACAGCAAAAGAAGATGATGGTGACTTATGGCCTTCTACATCAAATATAAATGATATAAACAGTGAATCCAATGAAGAACCTGAAAATGATCTATCTGAAAAAGCTCCATCCAGATATGTTCAAAAGAATCATCCTGAATCTCAAATTTTGGGAGACAAGGAATCGGGTGTACGAATGAGGATAACTCTGGTGGGATCTTATAGTCATCTGGCACTTCTATCCACAATTGAACCACACAATGTCAATCAAGCTAGCAAAGATGAATTTTGGAAGCAAGCCATGGATGAAGAGCTCGATCAAATTGAAAAGAATGACACTTGGGAATTGGTACCAAGACCACATGATAAAAATGTCATTGGAACTAAATGGATTCTCAAGAACAAGTTAAATGAGAATGGGGATGTTGTAAGAAACAAAGCTAGACTAGTTTGCAAAGGGTATACTCAACAAGAAGGTATAGACTTTGAAGAAACTTTTTCTCCTGTAGCTAGACTTGAAGCCATAAGAATGTTTCTTGCTTTTTCAAGTTATCAAAAAATCAAAGTTTATCAAATGGATGTTAAATCTGCATTTCTTAATGGTGATCTAGAAGAAGAAGTATATATAGAACAACCGGAAGGATTCATTTTGGGAAATGATGAAAATCTTGTTTTTAGACTTAAAAATGCTCTATATGGTCTCAAACAAGCTCCAAGGGCATGGTATTATCGTCTTGACAAATATCTTCATCAACAAGGATTTTCAAAGGGGTCTGCAGATAGCAACTTATACACAAAAGTTGAAAATGATAAACTATTGATTGTAGTTGTATATGTTGATGATATCATTTCCGGGGGTAACGAAGAATCTATGAGTCAAAAATTTGCTTCTGTCATGCATCAAGAATTTGAAATGTCTTTACTTGGGGAACTAACATTCTTTCTTGGCTTGCAAGTGCATCAAACTGCAGATGGTATATTCTTATCACAAGCAAAATATCTTAAGAAAATTCTGAAGAAGTATGGCATGGAAGAATGCAAACCTGTAAGTACACCAATGATAACCGGATGCAATCTCAATTCTCATGATGATTCTCCCATGGTGAATCAACCAGAATACAGATCAATGATAGGAAGTCTACTTTATCTCACTGGGACTAGACCAGACATTATGCATGCTGTTGGGATTGTTGGACGATTCCAAGCTAATCCAAAAGAGTCTCATCTTCAGGTTGTTAAAAGAATATTCAAATATCTTCAAGGAACTCAAGACTTTGGTCTATGGTATCCAAAGAATGCTGATCTTACTCTTCATGCTTACACTGATGCAGATTGGGCTGGAAGTGTTGATGATCGGAAAAGTACTAGTGGTGGTGCATTCTACACGGGGCCCCGGTTAGTATCTTGGTTCGGCAAGAAGCAAAATTCTATTGCCTTATCTATAGCAGAAGCAGAATATGTGGCTGCCGCATCTTGTTGCACTCAACTCCTTTGGATGATGCAAACCTTACAAGATTTTCAAATCAAATGTACACCTCCTATCCCCATTAAGTGTGACAATACAAGTGCCATCAGTATTTCAAAGAATCCTGTTATGCATTCGAAAACCAAGCACATTCCCATCAAGTATCACTTCTTACGTGAACAAGTGCTTGAGCAAAAAGTGAAGTTGGAGTATGTTCCCTCCAAAGAACAAGTTGCTGATATCTTTACCAAACCTCTGCCTAGGGAAGCGTTCGAGTATCTAAGACAGAAGCTGGGAGTGTTCTATGCCAATCAAAAGAACAAATCTGCATAAATTTAGAAGATGGCATTAGATACGCGGATTTCCTGAAACACAGTCGCGTATATATGCGAGTTCAGGATGCACAAACTAAGGGGGAGCCTTAGTCATATGGAAAGGATGCTTGGATGCACAGATTCAGGGGGAGCATTAGCTTTGCTGAGTATAATGCATTGTTGGCATTATGATGGTTCTGAAATATGTTCTCTTTCTTGAGGACTTTCTGGTGTTGGTCATAAATGGTCATATTTGTAATTTGATGAAAAGATCTTGTTGAGACCCATGATGTAAAATTGTAATATTCAGTGATGAAAGGACTTGATAAATTTTGTAAACCCACTTGGTTGGGTAGCTGAGTCAAATTTGTAAACCCACTTGGTTGGGTAGTTAAGTCTCATATGTAAATCCACTTGGATGGATCTTTGATGTAAGTATGAGTCATTGGTGATAGGAAATTCATAGAGTCATGTACTTCATTGGAAAATATGTTTGAAGATTTAGCATGAACTCAGGGGGAGCTTGGTCACTTCAGTATATATCAGATCTGCAGAACGGTTCTTCCACATGCGGAGAAAAGCGGGAGAGTATGTTGGTTTTGATCCACCCTTTGCCCTTGATGTCAAAGGGGGAGAGTGACATGGTGTTTGAATGACGAGAAAGAATGGTTTCAAAAATGGGGAGAGTGACATGGTGTCTGTTGTGGTAACCAAACACCATCGTGGTTGCCTTCAAGTCCAAAGGGGGAGATTGTTGGCAATATGATGCAGAGTGATGCAGAGTGTTGTCCTTGATGGCAACCCACTGAATGAAGATGAAGACATGAGAATGTTGACATGTGTTGTCCTTGATGGAAATCCACCTGATGAAGTTAGTCTTGACCTGATGGACTTGGTAAATGATGTAAATCTGATATGCAAAGATGTTTGTTAGCAACATAATGCTGAGTGTTGTCCATGAATGGAAACCCACTTGATGAAGATGATGGCAACTTACTTGATGAAGTTGTGCTTGATAGAATATGCCCTGATGACCTAAATCTGATGTATCTACAGTGAGTACAGAAGGCAATGAAGAAATGATTTCAGCATGTGCTAAATCTATGGTGAAAAGAGTATGTCTCAAGGCATACGCGGATATGTCTAGGAGAAGTCGCGTATGCACGCGGGAAACAACGTGCCAAGTCGCGTATGGGCAAAAGCGCTCATAAAGTGCAAAACCAGGGGTAACCACCATGGTATTGACCCATTGTATTGGGTAATTATTCGTCTAAATGACCCCATCCAGGAATACCATCGGAAGGAATGTGGTTTTGGCTCATGGTATTGAAAAAGGGTAAACCTATATAAAGAGAAGAAATTCATTGTGCAAATCATGAGAGTGGGTGCAAGATGTCTGAGCTTGAATGAATACTTCTCTCTGAAGTATATCTGAATGGAAAGGGTTATAGTTGAATGATAGATCTGATTGCATGATGCACCAATGATGAAGAAGGGTATCTAGATCTGAAATGTACTTGTATTTGCTAGATCTGTTTAGGGGATGATTAGATCTGAGAAGAGGCGAACATCTGTCTAAAGTAAAGGGTAAAATCTGAGTAATTTATCTGTTCTGAAGAATTGCAATGACCTAAATGTTTGAAGAACCATACGCTAGTTCGCCGCAGAAAAAGCACGTATATACGCGGCTTTGCTGAAGAGAAAGCGCGTATGCGCAGTGAAATCAGCTCTGTAATTTGTACAGAAGTATACGCGGGTTGATGTGATTGGAAGCGCGTATGTACGCGGTATAAGTGAAAGGAAAGCGCGTATGCAAACTAGGGTTTGCTGAAGCAAGGGGTATGAAATGTCTGATCTGTTCTGCTGTGTTACTGCTATCTTTGAATGATGTATTCTACAGTTCTGGGTTGTCTGAATTGATAAGTTTCAGTTTGATGTATGATTGAGCTTAAATGTATGGATTGGGTCCAGTCTGAAAATATAATGAAACGTGGTCTGCAAGTGGTGTCCTAAAGGAAGCTTTGGATCCAGTGTGAAAATTGATGAAACGTGGTCCATAGAGGTGTTGAGGGTTGTAGCCTTCAGTCAGGGGGTTGTATCATAAGGCATATACCCCGGCTGGTAAGCAGAGATCAAGGGGTCGCAAGCTCCCTTCCGGTATTAAGCAGTCAGGGTTGGAGTCCCTTCGAGGAAAAGGCAGTAGCAGGCACGAGGGTGGGTGCACGTGTCTTTGTGCGTCTGCACCCGGCACATATGTTATATAGATGTTTTCTATTAAAATATTGAAGAAATTTGTTTCTTGGCGGTGTTATCTCGACTTGGGTTTCCACCTAAAAATCCTGGGTGTTCATGTGTGATGATGCTGACTGCTGATGGTTTATTCTGTTCTTACTACACATGTTTACTGTTTATTAAACATCTGATGAATGAATGATGGAATGATTTAAGTGAAGAATTAATGACATAATTAGATCTCTGTGTATACGCGAGTTTCATAAAGGGTATCCGCGTATATACCTGAGTCTGTATCAGGAAAGTAGCGTATGGGTGTTAGAAGCAAGAAAAAGTAAAATTTTTGAATATGCAGTAAATACTGATTCACCCCCCCCCTCTCAGTATTTTTCCCAACAACCTTGTTGTTCACCTTCATTATCCTGCACTCTAGATCTCTTTCTAGACCTCAAATCATAATTTTTATGTAACTCAACTTGCATGAAATCTGTGAATTGCCTATAGTATTCATCCATTTCATCTTGATGAAAAGAAACTTCAGCTTCAACATATTCTCCCTTGCAATATTCCTCTTCATCCTCTTCTATTGCATACATAGAAAATACCTAATCCTCGGCCTTCCTTTGGTCATCTTCTGCTGGCTCTTTGGGTGCTGCTTCTATATACAATGGAGCTTGAACTTAGTCTTGATCTATTCTTTCCCTCTGCAAGATTTGCAGGGGATGTCCTTTGAATTGAGGGTTAAACCCCCGTCAGTTTTGTTTTACTTGTCTTTGGGAGTTTTTATTTTCCAATTCCATCTTAGAAGGGTAAAACCCCCCTCGGTTTTGTTGTACTTGTCTTTGGGAGTTTTTATTTTCCAATTCCATCTTAGCTAGCTTATTTTTTAGGTTTTTTATCACCTTTTTCATATCTTCAATTCTTAGATCTTGCGATGATTCTTCTTTTACCTTCCGCTTCTCTTGGACTAGATATTTCCCTTTTGCCTTTCCAGCTGCAGTCATATTAGCTTAAATCTCTAAAGCATTTGTATGTATCTGCTCAAGTGTAGGGGATCTTCTCTCTCTCAATGTAAACCTAAAATCAGCTTCAAAATCCCCAACAAAAACTAAATTTTCTCCTATAGTGGGGGGATTCATCTCTATAGGTAAACTATTGTACAATTTGTTGAAAATTTTTACAAACTCAAAAATGTTTTCATTAGGATTTATTTTAATTGCATTAAACTCTGTCAATGAGTAACCATGATCTCTCTTCTCTCCTCATTTCTGAGTGAATTGAGTATGTAACTCTTCCGAGTCATTTATGGAATCATTTGTTAAACCTTTGAACCACTTAGAGACTGCACAAATAGTCTCATCTCAACATCAAGATGTTCTACATTTAAATTCTCAGCAAAAGTGAAAAACAAGGGTAAATGTTGTTCTGCAGTTACTTCATCTTCTCTAGTGAAACGAGGAAGTAATTTGAGGTATTCTTGAGGCATGGCATTCACTGGTTGCGAAATATTTTAGCGGTGCATATCTATCCATTAAGAAAGCTGGTGCTGCCATATTAACAACTTGGTTAACTGCTCCTTGGGTGGTTGAGGTTGATGAACCTGCTGTGAAAGTGAATGAAGGTGGAGGTAAAATGATATGGGGGTAGGCTGATGGAAAATATCAGAGGGACCAAAAACTTTATTTGGTTGAACTTGAGTGGAGGTAAAAGAAACAGACACGAAAGAATGTTCTTCTAACTGAGGTTCTTGAAAATAAATGGGTGTGGAAGTGGTATCTTGTTCCAAGAAAGGGAGTTCCTTGGAAATATATTCAAAAAAAGGGTTATGAAGATTGATACCAGGAGCAGGCAATGCAGGACTAGGTATTGAATGAGTTTAAGGTTTCTAAGCCTTTTTAGAAACCAATCTTTCTGGATCTGGAAAAGCAGGGACTATTTACTGTGAGGTATCTGACCTCGTGTGAGGCATTTTGAAAGACAGAATTTTGAAAATAACAAACACAACCGAATATTTCCTCCTCACTGAACAACCAGAGGAAATAATGTGAAAAAAACCAGGGAAAATAAACTTCGTTTCTTCGTCCCCGACAACGGCACTAGAAAATGTTGTATCTCAAGAAAAAATCCCTTGGCTGTGGTAAGGAATTAGTGCTTAAGAAATTTTGTAGATGTATGTCATAATTATAATATCAAATGGCATCTGCTTAACACCTTTGGAATATAATTATTTAATACACTCAAATAATCTCATATAATGAAAGCCTTCACAATGCCATAAACTGCTGATATCCGAATGAAATGAAAAGAAGAACTGTAAAGGAAACTTGAAGTGATATGCTGAGAAACATAATCTATCACTTTTAAGTTTTAGAGGAATTCATGGAGAGAGAGGAAACTCGAAATAATATGCTGCAAACACATAATATATTACTTTAAAGTTTCATTAGGATTTTGTGAAGAAAGAAGAGATGAGGCGAAGGAGCGCAAATTAAGGTTTTTTAACTCTTACTCATAGATGTAATTAAGAGACCGACTGCTACATTACTTCACTTCATTCAAAGAGGAATAAACACAGAGTGAAATTGGAAAGACATTTCATCATCAATAGCTGTAGGAAAATTGATCTTCTTTCAATTATTTCTCAGAAAATTCAATACCAAATTAACAATCTTCCAGAGGTCCAAAACTCGGAACCCCTTTTCTTTATTTATATCTACTTAAATACATCACAGTGGTTAGTAACTCCTGAACTTCTTGAAACTATTCAACTACCTAAACTGTTAATATTACTTACATAATCATACTTGAGAAAACAAATTAAAACTAGACATATTGTTTCTTTTGATGAATCTGATGTTGTTGATGCGTCCTCCTGAAGTGCTGAGGTGTCCTTTCTGGTTATGATGTAGTGGCTGCACAACTCTGTAACGATGCCTCAATGCCCAACTTGACCCACTGTCATGCTCCCAATAGGGCCGCTATACGCTCTTCTGCCTGACTTTGCCTATGCCCCTGTGCTTCAAATGCTATCAATCATATCACCTGCTACCTGACTCTTCCTCTTCTCCTTTAATCTACATTGGGTCACTTACCCAAGTTTTTCTATCGCGTTTTGCCTATTTCTTCATAAAATGGCGCATAACCGCATAATCCCAGACTTGAAATCCTTTAGATTTCATCTTGGAACCACATCGCGTTCGTGCCAACATCGCACTTCGCATTTTGCTGTCTTTAAATTTTCCTTAGAGTTTATCTTTTAAAACTTTCAATTCGCGATCAGGCCCCACCGTATCGCACATCGCATTTTGGCAATTATAACACTTACCATTCGCCCTTAAATTTTAAAACTTGCACTGTGCGGTATGCAGGCCAGGGCCACGTCATCTGCCACGTCTTCTGCCACTTCATCTTGCCACGTCGCACTTCACATTTCGCTGATTTTAACTTTTCCTTAACACTTATCTTTTAAAACCTTCGATGTGCACTATGCGATCGGGTCCCACTAGCATCGGACGTCGCACTTTGGTGACTTTATCACATACCTCCCGTGCCTATCCTTTCAAACTTGCAATTTGCGGTTTTTGATTTAATATCCGCCGTCTATCTCTCCGCTCCAGTTCTGCGCTTTGATCTCGACCATCTGTTTTTCCCTTTTCGCCTCGTCCAAATATCTTAAGTGTTTAAGGGAAATGTGCCCTTTCTCCGCCTTTGGGAAATCATTTTGTTTGCTCCATGGTGTAACCAACCTAAGCTTATCCGGTGTTATTCCGCGTTGGTCCCTCTTGAGCTTGCGAATGAGCCCGACTTGACCCTGTTCGACATGCAATGATTTGAATGTGCCCGTCGGTCTAGCTCTTGAACTGTTCTACACGTGAATGAGCTCGACTCGATGCACGTTCAAATCTCATCATGTAATGTTAATGTACCAATATATATATGCTATTTTGGTGTTTTAAAAAATATTTCAAATGTAAATGCAAATGATCCACAACATCTAGCTCCACCTGGGGATAGTGCTTTTTTCCATGAAAGTGCTAAGAACCACAGATTAGTGCCTTATCCATTGGGCATGGAGTCAAATATTGCTTTGTGACATATGAATAATGAGAAATACGGTATTTAAAATGGTGGAATGCTGACTTTTAATGCTGGAAATAATGCTTCAGATACTGCCTGTTCACAGGCAGCTATACTGTCTCTCCATCTAGATCTTCCAAAATAAATGTGTTATTTGACCTTGCCTCAGAGATCTTGTATGGAACATACCAGAGAGGGTCAAATCTACCATGCTTCCCCTTTTATTCTCATCTGGTGTCCCATCTTAGTACCAAATCTCCTGCTTGAAAGAGAACTTCTTTTGCTTTTTTGTCAAATATAGACTTCATATTTTCCTGATAAGTAATCAAGATATCCCTGAATTTTTTTCTGTTTTCACTTGATTCAATTAATTTGTTCAATCTTCTTACCAGAACATTCAGTTCTTCCTGAGCTTCTTGAAGGAAAGAAATCACTGGTTTGGCCAGCTGAGTAGCAAATAGTGCTTGAGTTCCATAAACCAGTTCATAGGGAGACTTCCCAGTAGATATCTTGGTAGTGATTCGAACTGCCTAGAGGGAAAACTTCAACTTCATATCCCAATCCTTCTGATTCTCGGTGATTGTTTTCTTCAAGATTCTGACCAATGTCTTATTTGAAGACTCTGCCAATCCATTCCCTTAGGGATGATACACTGTGGAATTTGATAAAATTACATTATATGTTTGACAGAAATTAATGAAATGAGCAGAGTTGAATACCTGAGCATTATCAGTCACAATTTTGACTGGACATCCGAAACTGCTGAAAATGTTTTCCTCCAGAAACTTCATCGCCACTTTTTCATTCACCTTCTTAGTGGGTATTTCTTACACCCATTTTGTAAAATTATCAGTGGCAGTCAGAATCCACTTGAACTGTCCGCTTGATGGTGGATTGATCTCTCCAATAAAATCCAATCCCTATTTCCTAAAAGGTTCTTCAATAAATACTGGGATGAGAGGTAATGGAGCAAGTTCTTTCGTTTCAGCAAACAACTAACACTTCTGACAACTTCTGACCAGTCTATAAACATCTGCAAACAGGGTTGGCTAATAGAAGCTTGACTTAAGAATTTTATGAGCAGTGGCCTTCCAGCTATAATGTCCTCCACACAAACTTTCATGATATTTTTTGGTGACTTCAATAGATTCTCCTTTGATCAAACATAACAACAAAATACCAGCAGGGTCTTTCTAGTATAGCTTCGCTTCTATGATAACATATGGCTGAGACTTGAGCTTGAGAGCTTTGTATTTTGTTCTATTAAGTAATTTTGGTTGGAAAAGAAACATAGGTAATGCACACTATCTTTATACCAATCAGAGCACAAAAATTTGTATTGAATACCTATTTTGAACTTGCTTTACCCTCTTCATTTACAGCTCCATCCACTGGTGCCAACAGATTAATTCCCAAGGCTTGAAAATTTGTCTCAGTCAACAACTTCGCGAACCCATGTCCCTTGACTAGCTTGGTGGGTTTGATGTCCAAATCATACTCTTGGATTTTTGCTATCCACTTACCCCTTTCTCCTTCAACATCACTTTGGACCAACACATCTTTCACAATAGAATTAGGAACATAAGCAGTTATTTGGGATTGAAACACATAAGTCCCGAAGGCTTTCAGTGCTTTGACTAAAGCATATACTTGTTTCTCCAGAATATTGTATTTGAGCTCAGCATCTCTGAGAACTTTGCTGAAAAATGCAACTAGTTGCTCCTTTTTGTCTTCATTTTTTTGCAACAACACAACATCAATAGTAGTGGAGGATGCAAATGAGAATACCTGAAAGGATTTTTGATAGTATGGGCTAATCAAAACTGGGGCTTCCTGCAGTGCTTCCTTTATTCTAACAAATGCATCTCTTACTTCCTTATCCCATTTCACTTCCGCATTTTTCTTCAAGATATCTATTATACTTCTCACGATATTAGGATAATTGGGCATAAACCTCCTTAGAAAGTTTATTTTTCCCAGGAATCTCTGGATATCCTTCTTGCTTCTAGGTAAAGGAATAGTCTGAATGGCTTCCACCCTTGCTGGGTCAATCTTTACTCCTTGTTTAGAAATTATGTGACCCAATAATTTACCTTCTTCTAAGGCAAAAAAATATTTCTTGGGATTTAATGACAGACCAAACTTTTTGCACCTTTTAAAAGTTTTTTGCAAATGCTCCAAGTGTTCATCATCTGACCCTGAGAAAATAGTTACATCATCCAGATATATAACTACAAACCTGTGACCAAGGAAGGCTATGTCCATGGCCATCTAAAATGTTGCACCTGCATTCATAAGGCCAAATGGCATCCTTCCGTACATGAAGGTGCCCTAGGGTGTAGTGAAAGCAGTCTTCTTCTAATCTTCTTTTTCTACTGCTACCTGACTATACCCAGAACCATAAACAATCTGTGAGCTCCTGTCACCTTCTGTAAGACATAATCCATTTTAAGAAAAGGATAATTATCTTTTAGAGATGCTCGATTCAAGTTCATGAAGTCTACACACAGTCTTATCTCTCCATTCTTATTTCTTACAGGGACCAGCTTAGAAACCCAGTCTGAATATCTGAGAGGGACTATAATTTTTGCCTGCAATAGGTTCTTCACTTATTTTTCGATTGGAGCTAACAAAAGTGGATTGATCTGTTTGAGCTTCTGTCTGTGTGGTTTGAGTCCTTCCTTCAATGGAATTTTATGCTGAATAATGATTTTTTCATATGTTTTCAGTTCTTCATACGACCAGACAAACAAATCCATATATTTCTTAAAAAGATCAATGTATCTTTCTTTGTAGTTTTTGGGAACACCTTTGAACAATTTCACTATTTTGGGTTCCTGTTGAGTTTCCAAATTACAATCTTCCATCTCTTATTCTTGATGTGTTTCCTTTGAATTAACAGAAACATCATTAGCATCGAATAATATTTCAAGGGGAACCAACCTGTTGGGGAGCACATTATCTTTCAATTGGATAATATTCTGTTCACCTATTGACTGCTTAAGGTTTCTTAAATTTTCTTTATGCTCTGTTTGTTCTTCCTCTTGGTCTATCTTAGCTGTTAGTATGAATCTTGATTCGAAGCATACGAAAAAATACCACTTTAGCTGCGCATAACAAACAACCCTAACAACAGAAATGAATGCTAATATCTTCAGATTTGCGGTTAGATGATCAAGACAAATGTTGCAAAAATCTAGATCTATGCATTAGAAGACATTGAACAGTATAAAAAACAATATTTACTCCATAGATCCAACTGACAAGACAAGAATATATACAATGAAATTTTTATTAATGGCACCTGGGAGGAAAACACAAGAGGGTGTTCCTTGTTCTCCTCAATGGGATGGGTTCTTGTAATACCTTAGCACTTTAGATTTAGAATTCCCCTCTCTTGATGGTGTAGAAAACCCAGACAAAAATGGAAAAATATGGCTATGATGGTGGATCAATAGCCAGACCAAGAGTTGAGATCCAGAGTGATCTTTAGGCAACAAAAGGTGACAAATGAATGGGAAAACCATTCTATTTATAACAAAATATTGAGTTAGTCTAGATATTGGTGCATAATTAAAATATTATTAACCAAATCAAGATCCAACTTTTATGGAATATTTTTATTATATTTGTTGGAGGGAAAAGGAATTTGACTTGAGTCAAATCCCCTTATTTGTAAATAATAAATAAATAAATGATTTATTTATCATTTTAAGGATGTGATTAAGTAATAATAAATAAATAAATGATTTATTTATCATTTTAAAGATGTGGTTAAAAAATAATAAATAAATAAATGATTTATTTATCATTTTAAGGATATGGTTGAGCAATAACCAAATAAATAATGATTTATTTAATTATTTAAGGGAGATTTAGTCATATTTAACAAAGAATATTATTTAAGTAATGTTTAAATAATTATTATTAGAAAATAATAAGATAAATAATGATTTATCTAATTAATTTCCTTGTTTTGGGTTAAATATAACTAGGAATATTAATTAAACTATTGTTTAACTAGTTATTCCTTGAGGAAAATCAAACAAAAATGGATTTATTTAATGTTTCCACATGGGGTTTCTTGTTTAGACCATAAAAAACTTAATAAAGGTGGTTTACTAAGTTATTTTTCATAGTGAATGCGATTTTACTTGGGGTAAAATTGGTCTTACTTGGTGTACTTGGGTCCATCTAATAACAATGGATTAGATGACCAAAAAATGGTGTAACAGATTTCTCCCCAGTGTGCGAGAGTTAAGAGCTAATCGTATGACCAAAGTACATTGTCAGAACTCAATCACTAGACAACAACAGGGAAGTCAAAGAGAGAGGATTGTAAGGTAGACCAAAGTGCTGAAAGAACTAGACCTTGAGGAGGTGACTTGCAGGTGCGACAGGCCTTTTTGATAAGTGAGTACCTGCTATAGGTGGCAGGGGAGGCATACCTATGCCTGCCGAGGCAATAGTACAATTAATAAGGCGTCCAGAAAACCACGAGACGACATAATGCTGACATAAACATGAGCCAGATAAACAACACGATAATGAATCCCACATACATATTATGCATGGGATAACAACCAGGACATGTACAATGATATCTGAGTACATGAGATATAAATGCAACCCAGATGCCCCTGAAAATAGGAAAGGGCTCTGAAAATCTGACTAATACATGCAAACAAAAAGGCGCTGGAAGCAGCTAAGGCTGACATCATCAAATATATGGAGCTGCATCGAAGGCTGTAATGAAGAGGTCATCCGAGTGTGTGGGGGGCTACCTGTAGGGCCACCCACTCATGAGGGCTTAGACATCTCACACACCGGGGAATCACCGATGTTAGCTGCTGCATCACTAGACCATCGAGTATACGGATCTCTATCATGTTGAAAAGGAGTTGGAGCTGAGAAAAAATCAAGTCAAAGGGCCATGAGGAGTCCCTTTGCCTGATCTGAGGCATCGAACACGAGTGGAAGCTGGAACCAAGGTACACCGCCCTCTAGACCTGTCTTCTGGAATGAATGAGCTGATGTCGATAGAAGGAGGTCTACCATAGGTGAGGCAATAAGGGATCCTCAACTAAGGAACGAGAGAAAATAATAGAGTGACTGACAGACTGACACCAATGATGATGATGAAATGGGGGGAACTGAGTAGCGAACGAACGAATTCCATTATTAGAGCATAAATAGCACGGATGACCTAGCAGCGATTGACAAAATATCATGAGGGATAAGGGACAGTGGGACTGAAGGCCATAATGAGTGACACGAGAGAGGGACCAAGCAATGAAGGATGGAGGACTATAGCGGGGTGCGAAGGGAATTGGGATAGACTCCATGAAAACAATGATGACTCAACTCGGATGCTCTAAACAAGGGTGACTTGATGGTGCTGCCACACAGGAAAATGGTCCAATGGGGACCATAAAATCATGAGTATAAGATGGTAAATCACGATGAAAGTCGACACGAGCATGGAAAATTATGGAGGCAACATGGTGCCCCCGGTACGAGTGTTGCAAGTGAAGAAATTCGATTTTGAGGAAGGGTGAAGTGGCGCTTCTTGGACAAAATGTGTCCTGGTGAAGTATCAAATCACAAAAAGCTAATAGATACCCATTTGAGAGATCGGTGGGATCCTTCCAATGGTATAGACAGTTCATCAAACTGAGCTATGGTTTGGTCGCAGTAAATGAAAGAAAAATCAAGGGTTTTCTTTTAATAAGGCATTTTCCTTCCAGATTCACTTATTTGCCGGTGGAGCTGTGGTGAATATCGTGAGGAGAGGAGGCCTTAAATCTTACGACAGTTGTACTAGATAAACCTAACTATTGGAATTTAAGATCTGACAGTTGTAGGTAAGATGTCTCATCCTATTTTTCATTTTAGTGAGTTGAAAGTTCAACTTAGGTACCCAGAGCTCATGAACAGGCTAGGTCATACTTTTCTTGGGGTCTGTTCTGTGACCTGGTTAGGAGGTATTGGGTAGAAAACTGCTACCTGTCCCAGGGAAGACCTGGAAAGTGTGACCTTTCAGAGAAATGGGGTTCCAGTGCTATTATGGGCTAAGATCCGGGATTTTATGGTTAAGGGGCATGGGTGCCCCCGGGCATGTTATGGACATGCAAAAATGTATTTAGAAAAAGGGAGATCTAAACACATTTTAATGATGTGGTGTGCCATTTGTTTTCGATATGGTTATGTTGTTTGAGAGAGGAAATAGACGATTACCAATCTCTTTTGGTATTGCATATATGAAACAAATGGACTTTAAGTTTTCAGGTTGGCATTCATGGTGTTACTGTCCCAAAGAGAGGATTCTGAGATAATGAACTGATGTTCTCCCAGAAAACCAATAGGTTGGTTAACCACAATTTCTATGAGACTGGGTTGCTGTTTTAATATGAAGGAATGATGAGGGGTATCATCCATAGAGTGATATGAAGTGATATGGGACTCTAGAGATTCTTCTAAATGTGGAAGAATAATGGGACTAGAGTCGACACGACTAGATTCACTAGGAGAGTTGTGGAGAATTGCTTCTCTTGGTCTCTTAAATATGGGTGCCCCCTTACCTAAATATTGGGTGTAAATGTAATGGCCACAAGGTGCATGTGGTTCAAATGCATGAGTTCGAGGTAAGGCAGGATAGATAAAGTCAGGGGTGGTGACTGCTTCCACAGTGTCATCATCGTAATAGAGGATGGGGTGACTGGTGAAAGAAATACCATCTGACGTGGCAAAGCTACCTGACTCATCATCTTGAGAAGAGAGGTTCACATGTGCATCGTCACAAGTGGTGACAGACGAATAATCAGATAAATGATCTACCGATGTTGAGCCTAGGGTGATCGTTGAAGGGAGGTCAAGCGAAACATTAGGGGAAGTCTCCAAGGGGAATTCTACCGAGGGTATCATGGATGATGATAGGTAGAAAATGGTGGGCGAAGTTTCTGTCATCTCGACATCAGGAGGGGGAATGTCAATGGGAGCATTCGTGTCCTCTGGTTTTGCCGAAGCAAAACGCACAAATAAGAGAGCGGTGGACTTGTTGTGCTTGTCCTTGAATTGGCAAACCACTTCCAAAGAGGAGCGGTACTCTTCAAGGTGGGGATAAAGGTGAGTATAGTGTCCATGGACATCACACAAAGCGCAAGGGTGATTTGTGTGCAAAGGCTTGAGTTTCAGGACTGAATCTGGTATAGTGACATATACCTCTGGGATATCAGACTCTGGAAACATCTCATTGACCATGGACTTAAGGTGAGGCAACTCCGGACAATTATGGGTGGCGTGGCCAGCGAAATCACACAAAGCACACTAGATGGTATGCTTTGGAGGCCAAAAAGGGGCAGGGTTTTGTTTAGTCAATTTAGTGTTCCTAAATTGCTTCCATCAATTATCAACTAGGGCTTGTAACTTTGATGAAGTGTGGTGCACTATATGTGCCTAAGTGACCTTTTCCTTACTTCGTTGTATGTGTTTTTCTTATTATTTTTGGGGGTTTTTTCTTTTTAGTACTTAGTATGCTATCCTAGGCTACTTTAGAAAAGTGAGAATGAATCTATTTAAAATGAAGAAAAGGAAATGTTGTAAAACTAGTTAACTTCCTATAAATAAATTAGAGTTTTATGGACAAGTTCTAATTTAAAAAGATAAAACAAGTGTCTTAATTAGTGAATAAACCTAATCCATGGATATTGCAACTTAATTGAGAATTTAAGAAATGAAAACAACTAATAAATCAAACATTGACTGTGAAATAGGAAAGCAATCTGGAAAGCAAGAAGTAAAGAAAGATACTAAAACAGAAATTAAAATGACTTAGCTAGAAAACACATGAAACCTCCTTAGATAACAGGGGCCCTCTGCTACCAATTCGGTGAAATTCCTTAGCTCCTTGAAGATGTGATCAAAACAACATCAAATAACTGAACTTCTTTATTGATAAACTCACAAATCTACATCCCATTCCATCTTCAGCTTTGTTACAAGACACTCTATAATCCTTTCTCTTCTTCTCCTATTTTTCACCATTTTCACACATCATTTGATAGGAGAAAGCTTCCCCTATTTATACAAAAATATGAATTTATCTCATTAATGAGAGTCCATGAATCTCTCTCTCTATCTCTAGAGTTACAATCAAAATAGGAAATTATAAGACACATGTCTTTTTAGAGTTTCAATACAAATAGGAAATGAGACACATATCCTCATGATCCCATGATTTTCTCCACTCAAATTCGAATTTGGTTTTGGGAGGCCACATAAAGGTCTTTTAGAAGCTTCCTTTTGACCTACACATGTCACAAAACTCAAAACACATATATAGATATATGAAACTATGTTAATTTTCTAGTTTCTAATCATAAATTCACTTTAAACACATAAAATAAATAACTTTGGAATACAGGGATCCTAACCCATATATTTATGAAAATGGTTACTTGATATAGGGTTTTAGGTCAGATAGTTATGAAATGAGAGCTTAATGGTTATGACATAATGGAAATATGTATGAATATGGAAAACAATTTTGAGACTCGACATACCCCCCCAACTGAAGTTGTTGCATGTCCTCATGAAACTATTGCAATGATTCATTTGTCCATGAGTTGATCTTTTATGAGTTTTGACTCATATTGATTCATTACAAACTTTTCTTTATGATATTTTCTTTTGGAAAATTATAATACATTTGATTGCAACATTTTTTATTTTATTTTAATGGTTGGTTCTTGTGTGACAATCGATTTTTTTGAGCAATGGTTCTTGTGTAACAATGCTTTATTTTCTTTGTTGCATCAAAGTTCATGAAAACATTTAGAATCAAATACTTCATCAATGAATTGATCATTTGCAAGGCATATAATATTTTGGATCATGTTGCAACAATAGTTAGTTGGGAAGTATATGCGGGTGGAAATGAAATGAAAATGTGTGATAGTGTATGACATATGGATATGAAATGATGTCCCTTTCCTCCAACTAAAGATATGACAATGTGCAAAAGGGAGTGAGGAATTTTTCCAAAGTTACAATTTTAGCATTCTAATGAATTACATGACTAAAAATTAGAGAACCACATACCTTCACTTACCTTAAATGTGGATGAGTTGTGTTTACTGAAGAGTGTGGCTGTTGATGTTGTTGGATCATGAACTATGTAAACAAATGAATTTGATCTGCTTCTTTGTTCTCTTTGTGTTGATGAAAATATTGGGATCTTTATTACTGCTGATACAAATTGATTCCTATTGCAAACTACTAAAATGATGTAGTCTTCAATCGTTACAAAATCTGATGGTACAATTCTAGTCATGCGAATAAATGTGTTGATGTCGAGCATGAAGAGAATTTATTGGATTACCGACCATTGATGAATTTCGTTAACCAATGCGAGACAAACTCACCATTAATGTCAATGAGTGCCAAGGTACCTAAGTATATCTTGCAAAGTGCGAATAGTTGGGCTGATGTTGAGCCACTTGCAAGATCTGACGATCAAGGGACATTGATGTATTCCCATGATTTTCAGCAAGAGAACTTGTCATTAATGCATACAAGCCTCAAGGTACTATTAAGGACTCTAGTCTTGGACCTAGATAATGTGCTGATGTCGATAGGCCAAGACTTGTTAGAAGGGAGACCTTAAGGAATCCTCCATCAACTAACGCGAGAATGAAAGAATAATTTTTGAAGGACTATGGATGAAATTTTTTGTGGTGGATCAAGGTTTATTTGACAGAACGAAAATGGAAATGAAATGAATCAGATTTGTAGATGAGCTTAATGGTTTTATTGCTAGGTTTGTGAAAGCATGGAAGGAAAATATAATCACTGGGGAAAAAAATGAGCAGTGAGGGAAAATGAGACGAGGATTTTATTGAATGACTAAGTAGAAATGCAATAGCGAATGTAAAGGAGATGAGGTGAACTTTTTATTGACTGAGGAAGCATGGATGCAATGGAGATACTGGCATCTGAAAGGCTTTCAAGTGTTGGATGTGATTTGCATTAGCATGTGCTCATGCATTGATGTCTCTTTCTTTGTTGCTGATCATATTCTTGTAAAAGAAATTTAGTCTCTGAGAGAGACACTATTCGCTTGTAGTAATCTATCTTTCCTCTTGGAACCTACAAAATAAAACTAGTACTTCTTCTGCAATGGAATGTAAGATTATCAAAAGAGAGAGGTGATCAATCTCTTTGGTTATGACATTTATACAAAAAACTAAGAATTGACACTAATAAAATAAGTTCATGAAGGAAAACCAAAAGAATTTATACCTGTTTCGAAATTAGTGTCTCAAGTTACATGTTCTGTATTTTTAGCAATTTCTTTAGTCTTTACTATTTCAAACTTTGATGATAGTTTTCTAATTATGTAGATCTTGTCGATATATTTCCAACGACGCTTGAATCGTCAAAATCCGTTGTCGTATGAAAAAGTTAGGCTAGTTTAAAATTTGGGTGAAAGAGTGAAGTTTTTCAGCTGCAGAATTGATGCTTTAGCTGCAGAATGTGCACAGTTTCGTAACTAAAATCCTGAAAAGAAAGTTAAGTAGACACGCCTATGCAAATAATCAGTCTTGACATTTAAATCAATCAATACCTCCTCAAGGAAAACGAACAATACCTTATTTATTTTATTAATGCATATATATATATATATATATATATATTATTTTATTTATTTATTTATTTTTTTAAACAAACCCTATTGCCATTTATTTATTTTGCAATGTAGAAACATTATATTGTTTATTCCAGAAGAAACAAAATTTTACACTCGATGTTCAACATTTCACTATGTAGATGGAAATCCAAATATTTCTTTATTAAAAGAATCATTGTGTGGGCAACAATACTGCGATTCTTGCGAAGATTATCAATTTTCTCATGAGTTCTAGCTTTGAAATTTAATAGATAAGAATTATTTGAAAACTATGGATTTGGAAAAATTCTAAGTGAAATTGAGCATGGATGGAATGTGCATAAAAAAAAAGCTAATTTTTCCACCTGAAACGTGCTGTGTTCAAACAATTTACTATGCAAAAAACCGTTTTTTCCTCACGCGGACAACAATATAGAGCTCTGAAGAACCGAAAATTATCTCTAATGGTTGCAAAATCCAGAAAACCATTTCAGGATTATCTAATTGCCCCCGTTCCCGAAAAAACCCATGTGGATTTTTCAAATTCATCTTCAGTCAACCAAAAAACGTGTTTCAAAATCATGTGTCCAAAACAGTTGCATTTTTTTTTGAAAATTTATTTGTTGCGGCAATAAAATTATTTGCTGGTAAAACATGTTTGATTATCAAATTCGTATGTGTCATTTGATAAATGCCACCGAGACAACTAATCCAAATAAAATTCATTTACCTCCCTCGAAAAATGGATCTAACAATCATTTTATTCTGTGGAATATATTTGTAGCATTTGATCGCTTTAGCAAACTTGAAGACTCAGATTTGGAAATTCTTGCAGCTCGGATCTGAACAAAACTCAAACTGTGGACATATATCTCAGGTCAGTCTAATGTGAATTATTGTGGAGACGCCATGGTTGAGTGGCTGGGTTGGTCAATGCTTTGCGAGCTCGCACTTCAATTGTTTTTAAGAGTTCTGTTGAGAAATTCTTGATTTTGAAGCCTGCCCTGTTCATGCTCTCGCTAATTGAGAAACCGTGCAATAACATCCTCTATCTTTCTGGTTTTACTGTCAAGACAAGCAAGGCGAGAGTTGGCTTTTGGCTTAGGGCTGTTGATACCCATAATTTGCAAAGGGTTTTCAAACATTCGCTTAATGGCAACCATAGAGATGTGAAATCCCCATGGATTTTCATCTTTTCCTCCATACAAATGTGGGCAATAGTTGTGAATTCATTTATTCAACCTTGTTTTTTTTTTTTTTTAATTTTCTTTATTAAAATAAAACTATTAATAAAGAAAATGAAATTTATTTTATTTTATTTGTTAATAAAATTACACATGTTATATTTTCAAACATATCTATATATATATATATATATATATATATATATATATATATATATATATATATATATATATATATATATATATATATATATATTTCACTAAACCAAAATAAATAATTAATTTTTTTTTTAATTTTCTTTATTAAAATTTATTAATAACTAAAAACATGACAAGTTTTAGTTTTTATTTTTTATTTTTATTTTTAATTGATTTGTTAATAAAATTATATATATTATATTTTCAAAGATTTAAAAATATACATATATATTTTATTAGACAAAACAATTTATTGAAATTAAAAATCTTCATATATATATATATATATATATTTTTTTTTGTAATTTTAAAATTTGTGTAAAATTCATTCCAAATCGAAAAGATGAAAATAACAATTTTTATTTTTTATTTATTTATTTATTTTTTTATGTCTCTACTTAACAAAGAAATCTTATTCAAGTATATGAATACTTCCAATGGAACCATGTCTGTAATAGGATGATAGATAAACTCATATGCATGTTTGAAATATACTCTTTGATATGTACCCGTATATGAGAGACCAATTTCCTTGATTGAGATGATATCAGAAGATACTGAAGAATTTAGCATTGGGATCCGATGACTCTCTTGAACCAAGATTCGATGTAATATTGTATTCCTTGGCTTCCTTCTATCATGTCATGCAAGTCTTCAGAGATGTGATCTTCATTTATAGAATCTAGTGATAGGTAGGCATGAAACTTTTCAATATCTAGTTTCAATAAATTCTCTTTATCAATAGACATCCATGATCCTTGGACCTTATCTGAGTCTTCTTCTTGTTGTTGTTGTTCTTCAATGATAGCTGGTGAATCATTTTGCAATACCTCAAAATTGTAAGTTGATTGAGGTGTTTTATTGTTGGGGATATGAAATGGTTGTGCATGTAGTGGAGTGGGAATGGATCTTTGGGGTGCTTGTGTGTATGATAATGGGAAAGGTTGAATTGAGGTCAAATGAGGGTGATATTGATTTTGTGGTGGAGGTAAATGGTATGGATAACATTGATGATGGTATTGAGGATAGAGAGGGAAATATTGAGGATATGGTGGATTTCCTTTATAGGGCCTTTGCCAAATTTGTTGCCAAGATTGATTTTGAGGTTGGGATTGAGATGGCCAAGATTTCCAAGGTTGGTTTTGAGGTTGGGATTGAGATGGCCAAGGTTTCCAAGGTTTGTTTTGAGGTTGGGATTGAGATTCCAAAGGTTGCCAAGGAAAGGGTGTTTTCCAATTGTCTTGAGATTGTTGTGCATAACCTTGAAACTGTGCATAAGGATATTGCATCATATTGGGTTGATGAGGCTGCCATAGTCCTCTTGGAGCTACATAACAAAGTTGCTCTTGTGCTTGATTTGCTCCATTATCATTTTGGTAAACTGCCTTCAACCTTGGTAATGATGGAAAATCTTCAATAGTATGTGCTCCTACACAAATTTTACAAATTTTAATGTTATCAAGTGGACATTCATGCAAAGCATGTTTCTTTCTACATTTAGGGCAAAATATAAATGAAGAAACTTTTTGCTTGTTTTGCATTCTTAGCATGTCAGTTTGTTCATTTAAAATACCAAGAATGTTTATCAAATTGTTAGGTTCAGTTTGACTTACCAATCCTGATGCTGACTTACTTACCCTTGCCATAAATTGATCTTGAGGGGATTTTACACACTTTGTTTTTCCTCTTGATATGTTCTTGCATAGTTCACAGATTTCTTGAAATGGATATTGATAGATATCTCCTTTTCCCACCAGATTAAGAAGATCAATCCATTCATCCTTTATAGCATTTAGTAGGAGAGTTTTTAATGCATCTGATCCTAAATTATGCAATTTAGATCTTTTGATATTATAAGTAAATATCTCTACTAAATCTTCTAGGCTTTCATCCACTTTTTGGTTCATCTTAAAGACTTCATTTCTAAGGTCATGGTGCATGCAATAATATTTATATTTTTCCAAAAATACTATTTCATATCATCCCATGTCCTTATAGAATTTTTTCCTAAAGTCATGAACCATCTAAGAGCTCTATCCTTTAATGTTGCCGGAAACAAATTCAATTTTTGAATGTGAAATGAGTAGCCATAAGATCTACAAATGATTTGAAATTCAAAAAGAAAGATTTCTGGGTATTCTGATCTCATACCTTTGAAGTTAGGAAGTTGGATGGATGGATGTTCTTCATTTGAATGTTGATATCAGTTTCTTGAATGGGAATCCAAAAGGATCTTCCTCATTGTCATCATCTCCATCCATTTCTTCAACCTCCTTTATCACCTCTTCTTTTACCTGCAAAAATATGAATTCATGATGTGGATGTGTGGCTCTTACTGCACCACATGGTATAGTGGGTGTGGTAGGTGATTGAAGTATTTTTTTCTCTTTTTTTTTTGTGAGAAATAAGGTTACCTAGTTACACTTCCCCGGCAACGGCGCCAAGATGTTTAGTCAAATTAGTGTTCCTAAATTTCTTCCATTAATTATCAACCAGGGCTTGTAACTTTGATGAAGTATGGTGCACTATATGTGCCTAAGTGACATTTTACTTCGTTGTATGTGTTTTTATTATTGTTTTTGGGGGTTTTGTATTTTTAGTACTTAGTATGCTATTCTAGGCTACTTTAGAAAAGTGAGAATGAATCTATTTAAAATGAAGAAAATGAAATGTTGTAAAACTAGTTAACTTCCTATAAAGAAATTAGAGTTTTATGGACAAGTCCTAAGTTTTAGTTCTAATTTAAAAAGATAAAACAAGTGTCTTAATTAGTGAATAAACCTAATCCATGGATATTGCAACTTAATTGAGAATTCAAGAAATGAAAACAACTAATAACTCAAACATTGACTGTGAAATAAGAAAGCAATTTGGAAAGCAAGAAGTAAAGAAAGATACTAAAATACAAATTAAAATAACTTAGCTAGAAAACATATGAAACCTCCTTAGATAGCAGGGGCCCTCTGCTACCAATTTGGTGAAATTCCTTAGCTCTTTGAAGATGTGATCAAAACAACATCAAATAACTGAACTTTTTTATTGATAAACTCACAAATCTACATCCCATTCCATCTTAAGCTTTGTTACAAGACACTCTATAATCCTTTTTCTTCTTCTCCTATTTTTCACCATTTTCACACATCATTTTATAGGAGAAAGCTTCCCTTATTTATACAAAAATATGAGAAGTTATCTCATTAATGAGAGTCCATGAATCTCTCCCTCTATCTCTAGAGTTACAATCAAAATAGGAAATGATAAGACACATGTCTTTTTAGAGTTTCAATACAAATAGGAAATGAGACACATATCCTCATGATCCCATGATTTTCGCCACTCAAATTTGAATTTGGCTTTGGGAGGCCACATAAAGGTCCCTTAGAAGCTTCCTGTTGACCTACACATGTCACAAAACTCATAACACATATATAGATATATGAACTATGTTTCTAGTTTCTAATCATAAATTCACTTTAAACACATAAAATAAATAACTTTGGAATACAAGGATCCTAACCCATATATTTATGAAAATGGTTACTTGATGTAGGATTTTAGGTCAGATAGTTATGAAATGAGAGCTTAATGGTTATGACATAATGGAAATATGTATGAATATGGAAAACACTTTTGAGACTCAACATGTTTGTTGGGGCAACCTTGTCCTTTGATGCCCCCTTGCAAGCTTTTCCCTTCTTACGCGAAGCGGTTGCAACGGGAGGTGGTTCCTATTGAGGTGAATGAGGCACTGTTGTAGCAGGAGAAGTCATAGGACCGGTTGGACCGGGGTCAAAGCAAGATAAGGTTTGGGTTGACCAGGCGGGGTATCGGCTGGAGGATCGAGGTACCAGACGAGAATCCAAAGGGTCAGTTTAGGAAGAGAGAGGGTGGCCATAACAGGTACTGTGTACACTCCTAGTGGGGGAGCTAGGAATGGTATTTGAACAAAGGGGTAATGAACAGGCGGGATGGCTCCAAGATGGTTAAGGCCTAGAGGAACCATTCCAGGAGGGTAAGGGGGGTCATGAGTACCAGTTGAAGGTGAAGGGCCAGGAGAAGAAGGTTCAAAAGGATGATCAGAGGACATCATGAGAATCTGGTAATCAGTCCGGTGGTTGGGTAGCCACAAATCCCTGTTGTGCATCCACCTGTGCCTGAGGGGGTGGTGACTGCTGTTGCGGGGGTTGAGCAGGCGAGGGAGGTGGATGTGCTGATGTTAGAGGAGCTGGAGCACCAAGCTGCAGATACGGATAATGGGGTTGGGTAACAGTGTGGTAAATAGGAGGTTGGGCCAAAAGAGAAGGCATGCTGTATCCTGGATACGTGCTACCGGGAGGGGGAAAAGTACGAGAGGTGTTGTCCCCCCCCAGGAAAACCATAACCCATGGGAGGTTGAGTGTATGGATGAGAGAGAGCTCCAACGATACCGTCGGCGGCATGAGGTGCCCCTGATGCATTGGCACCACCGAGTCTGGGGAGATCAGGTAGATCGGTATAAACATAACCCGTTTGAGCGTAGATCAAGTCATATTTTAACACCATTTGGAGGGCGGCTTCTTCGGTTTGAGGAAAATGCGTTGCGACATATTTCTCGATAGGAGGCAAGAGAGATATAAGAAACCAGTCCATGTAGACACGGTCTTCGAAGGTAGGGGATTAACATAGACTCTTTCTTCTCCGAAATTCCCGAACATGATCGGATAGGCGAGTTGCAGATGATTGACAGAAAGAAGTCAAAAGTTCGATACTAGTGTCATAACGAAGGGGAAGCTGGAAGTAAGATAAAAAAATCCTGGGCAAGATTCACAAAGGTGGTATGAGAGGAAGTGGCCCGATCAACATACCACTTAGAAGCTTCACCTGTAAGCATTTGTTGGAACAACCAAAGACAGATAGAGTCAACGATAATGGAGTTAGATGAAAACCACATGTGGAAAGATCAAACATGATTTGAAGGATCTTATCCAGCAAGGCCTTCAAACTATGGGATGTCAGAAGGGAGCTTTGTCGGCATAGTAGGCCAACTAGCGTCATGGTGTATAGGGTCATTTATCAACTGGTCCAAGTTGGGGAGGCTGAGGCCTACCATGAAGGGGAGCAAGGGCGCAGCTAGGGTAGCATCTGTAGCAGTCCCAATAGTGGTATTCCCAGCCTGAGGGCCGGGGTTACCACCAGCATTAGGTCCTACACCAGACATGGTGAAGGTGACAGGGGGAGAACCGAAGGCAAAACGAGAAGGAGAACCCAAAGGACCAGAAGAAGAGTCGGAGTGTGGACTCGGTTGAGGACTAACTCGAATCCTATGCGGAGGAGTAAGTATCTCTACCAAAAATGAAAGATGAAGGCCAAGAAGTCTCCGGGATGAACGCCTTGGTGGCGTAATGGTGATGACACACACACAGCACAAAGGAAAAAGAGACTGACAAGGGCAAGGAGGTGCAGGATCAACTGATTATAATGTCAAAACAAGGGCAGAGAGGTGCAAGATCAATTGACTTCAATGTTTTTAGAGTCTTTGCTTGGCGGTGTTAACTAAGCCCTTTATCACTTAAGGTGTGTGTGTGAAGTGTGTAAATTTTAATTTTTGAACCCAAACATTTGTAGAGAAAAAGAAAAGAGTGTGTTGTATAGCTGTAAATAACCTGCAAATGACAGTATATAAGCTTGCAAAACATAAAATAAACAACTAATAATGCAATAATATAAACCCAAGGAGGTGGGCCTTTCAACAAATAGTCTATAGGTGAGTGAAAAAACTAATCAAAACACACTAAAAAAACCAATAGATCTAAGGTCAGAAGGGACAGGGATCTAAAAGACAAAATCTGTTGGAAAGTGGTGCAGAAACAACAACAAATCAGAGGAAGAATTGCTGTAAAAAGAGGTGGCGAAAGGCTATCTCCAGGAGGGAAGCGGAGTGCACCCTAAAGGAAAACCAAAACAAAGATAAATGAGGAGATTTGGATGGATAACAAGCCGATTTGAAGCGGATCTGAATGTGAGGTATCAGATCTGAAAAAATGGCTGAAGACTCTGAAATTTCAGACAACCTGCAACAGCAAAAACTCTTCCACAAAACGTGGAGGGTACTGAAGCCCTAGGGGGCTAGGTTTCCACTTAGTTGAGTGAAAAAAAACAAGTACAAGTCCAAAACGGGTGGAGACGGAGGTCAGAAAACCATGAACAGAGGCTCAGACAAACCAAGAAAACTTTCAGAAAAATCCCTGCAAAAAGTCCAGGTTGCAATTTCTAACCTATTTTCAGCAGAGGTCGCACTTTTTGGGCTGTAAAGTGCGACCTGGAGGTCCAGGTCACAGGTTTGGGGTTGAAAAGTGCGACCTGCACTTCCGGCACTCTCGGCGGCAGATTTCAGAAAAAGTTGCCTTCTCTGCTGCGGCTAATGTCGGTCACCTGTGCAATAGGTCCAAAACACACGGAAGTCAAAATTTTTATTGTTTTAGGGTTTTATAGGTTAAAAACAACATCAAGAAAAGAAAAAACAAGGGGATGAAGAGAAATCCTAGGGTTTGAAGCAGCTGGATATGCAAGGGTCAGAAAAAGACAGCGATCGTAATTGTAAACCCGTGTGGAGTTGCCAGTTGTTAGTATGAATCTTGATTCGAAGCGTACGAAAAAATACCACTTTAGTTGCGCATAAAAAAAAACCCTAACAACAGAAATGACTACTAATATCTTCCATCTGCAGTTAGATGATCAAGACAAATGCTGCAAAAATCTATATCTATGCATTAGAAGACATTAAACAGTATAAAAAACAAGATTTACTCCATAGATCCAATAGACAAGACAAGAATATATCCAATGAAATTTTTATTAATAGCACCTGGGAGGAAAACACAAGAGGGTGTTCCCTGTTCTCCTCAATGGGATGGGTTCTTGTAAGTCCTCAGCACTTCAGATTTAGAATTCCTCTCTTTTGATGGTGTAGAAAACCCAGACAAAAATGGAAAAATATGGCCATGATGGTGGATCAATAGCCAGACCAAATGTTGAGATCTAGAGTGATCTTTAGGCAACAAAAGGTGACAAATGAATGGGAAAACCTTTCTATTTATAACAAAATATTGAGTTAGTCTAGATATTGGTGCATAATTAAAATATTATTAACCAAATCAATATCCAACTTTTATGAAATTTTTATTATATTTGTTGGAGGGAAAAGGAATTTGACTTGAGTCAAATCCCCTTATTTGTAAATAATAAATAAATAAATGATTTATTTATCATTTTAAGCATGCGATTATGTAATAATAAATAAATAAATGATTTATTTATCATTTTAAGGACGTGGTTAAAAAATAATAAATAAATAAATGATTTATTTATCATTTTAAGGATATGGTTGAGTAATAACAAAATAAATAATGATTTATTTAATTATTTAAGGGAGATTTAGTCATATTTAATAAAGAATATTATTTAAGTAATGTTTAAATAATTATTCTTAGAAAATAATAAGATAAATAATGATTTATCAAATTAATTTCATTGTTTTGGGTTAAATATAACTAGGAATATTAATTAAACTATTGTTTAACTAATTATTCCTTGAGGAAAATCAAACAAATATGGATTTATTTAATGTTTCCCCATGGGGTTTCCTGTTTAGACCATAAAAAACTTAATAAAGGTGGTTTACTAAGTTATTTTTCATAGTGAATGCGATTTTACTTGGTGCGAAATTGGTCTTACTTGGTGTACTTGGGTCCATCTAATAACAATGGATTAGGTGACCAAAAAATGGTGTAACATCAACGTCTTTAAAGTTTCCAATCATGGTTAAGAACTGACTTATCTGTTCATTATCGTCAAACACCTACCAATGTTACACATTATCAGGGATAGAAGGTCTATGCCTAATTTCAATCTCATACCTTAACCTTAGATTTATTGGAGGTTTGAAGGTGCTGGGTGCAACAACTAAAGAATCGACCAATCTATTCTCCTCCCTCGAAATATACTGAAGATTGAATGCTTCAAAATATTTTTCTACCAGATCCCACACTTCATTCCTATATGATCTCAATCTCGAATGCTTGATTTGATAATGGTTTTTAATCTACCTTATTATCCATTCAGAGTCACCAAAAATCTAAATATATTGAAATCCCATCTGTTTATCAACTTGAAGGCTTGAGATTAAGGCCTCATACTCAGCCACATTGTTTGTTGAATCAAATTCTATTTTAAAAGAGAAAGGCATGAGGTTACCTTTTGGTGATATCAACAAGAATCCAGCACCTGCGCCCTCCTTGGAGTAGGCAACATCAAAGTAGCACTTCCAAATATTCCTTGAGTGCAGCTCATTATTTACAAACGCGGAAGAGAGTTGCTTCCCTGTGTCTTCAGAAAATTCTTCATCTTCATGCAACATGAAACAAGAAAGGTCTTCTGCTTCTTGACTATAAATGGGGGAATTTCCTTCATCTTTCTTGGAGGTAGCCTTCACAAACCTTGTTTCCCTGTACAAAATCCTTTCTTCCCCATTAAAAACCAGAATGATAGCATAAGTGAAATCTAATTTTAGCACACCTCCCAACTTTTCTCCCCAAGATCTTGACAGGAGCATTCCAAACCTGGCTGGGACATCAACAACCACTACATCCATGACTATACTCTTTTCTGGGATTTGTGCCAATGAAACTGCTACATCTTTAATTAACCCAACACATTTCACCCTTTTGGAATCAAATGAATACAAATCCCTATAAGGTTTGGTAATATGCAAGTTAAGTTCCTTCATAATAGACAATGGCATGAGATTATGGTATGCTTATGAGTCCAACATGCAATTATGTAGAGTATAATCATGAAGCAACAGAGAAATTTAGTAGGGTGGAATAGAGGGATCTATTTATTCTATATGGGGACCAAAGGTGACCACTGGATTTTCTTCTAGTAAGTTCACTATGTCACTTATGTCTTCCACTTGTGTGAGATTAATAAATTCTGAAATTTCTTTCTTGTAAGCTGGCATTTTGGCTAATACTTGAAGAGGCACCTAAATTTTGACCTTCTCCAACTATTTCGTCAAATGAAAGCATGAGTTTGCTTAACATTCTTTTCAGGTTATTCTTCACTCTATCTAGAATTTGTTGCTTGTTCAGGTACAGGAACAACTCTCTCCAAGTTATTAGTGTCAACTGATTTATTCTAGGAAGATTCACCTTGCTGCACATTTGTTCTATTAAGTGAATTTACAGGTTTTTTCTTATTACTAACCTTTTTCGTAGGGTCCTTTTGTAGTGGAGTCACCATTGGAGGAGGAATGGAACCTTGTTGTTCACCTTCATTATCCTGCACTCTAGATCTCTTTCTAGACCTCAAATCATAATTTTTATGTAACTCAACTTGCATGAAATCTGTGAATTGCCTACAATATTCACCCATTTAATCTTGATGAAAAGAAACTTCAACGTCAACATATTCTCCCTTGCAATCATATTCCTCTACATCCTCTTCTATTACATACATAGTAGATACCTGATCCTCAGCCTCCCTTTGGTCAACTTCTCCTAGCTCTCTGGGTGCTGCTTCTATATAATGAAGCTTGAACTTGGTCTTGATCTCTTCTTTCCCTCTGTAAGATTTGTAGGGGATGTATTTTGAATTGAGCGTTAAACCCCCCTCGGTTTTGTTGTACTTGTCTTTGGGAGTTTTTATTTTCCAATTCCATCTTAGCTAGCTTATTTTTCATATTTTTTTATCACCTTTTTCATATCTTCAGTTCTTATATCTTGTGATGATTCTTCTTTTTCCTTTCCCTTCTCTTGGACTGGCTGTTTCCCTTTCACCTTTCCAGCTGCAGTCATATTAGCTTCAATCTATAAACCATATATCTGTATCTTCTCAAGAGTAGGACTTTTCTCTCTCTCACAATGTAAAGCTAAAATCAACTTCAAAAGCCCCAAAAAAAACTACCTTTGCTTCTACGCGAGGGGGGGGGGGGGGCTTCATCTCTATAGGTAAACTATTGTACAATTTGTTGAATCTTTTTACAAAATCAGAAATGTTTTCATTAGGATTTATTTTAATTGCATTAAACTCTATCACTGAGGCAACTCCATCTCTCTTCTCTCCTTACCTCTAAGGAATTTAGTTTCTAACTCTTCCTAGTAATCATCGAATCCTTTGCAACCTTTCAACTCATTTTCCAGCCTCTCCAAATAGAGACCGCACAAATAGTCCACTGTCATGTTATCAAGATGTTCTACATTTAAATTCTTGACAAGTGAAAAACAAGGCAAATGTTGTTCTCATGCAGTTACCATCTTTCTCTAAAGAATGAGGGAAGTAATTTGAGAAGGTCAGTATATCTACTAAGGTAGAAGATTTAGTGTGCATATTCATCTCATTAAGAAACTGGCCACCATATTAACAACTTGGTTAACTACTCCTTGGGTGGTTGAGTTTGATGAATCTGCTATGAAAGTGAATGAAGGTGGAGTAAAAACTCATATGGGGGTAGGCTGATGGACAATAGTAGAGGGACCAGCAACTATATTTGGTTGAGCTTGAGTGGAGGTAAAAGAAACAAACTCGAAAGAATGTTCTTATAACTGAGGTTCTTGAAAATAAATGGGTGTGGAAGGGGTATCTTGTTCCAAGAAAGGGAGTTCCTTGGAAATATATTCAACAAAGGCTTATGAGAATTGCTTCTAGGAGCAGGCAATGCAGGATCAGGTATTAAAGGAGTTTCGGGTTTCTGAGCCTTTTTAGAAACCAACCTTTCTGGATCTAGAAAATAAGGGACTATCTTCCGTGAGGTATATGACCTTGTGTGAGGCCTTTTGAAAGCCAGAATTTTGAAAATAACAAACACAACCAAATATTTCCCTGTCACTGAACAACCAGAGGAAATAATGTGAAAAACCCAGGGAAAATAAACTTTGTTTCTTCGTCCCCGACAACGGCGCCAGAAAATGTTGTATCTCGAGAATCAATCCCTTGGCTGTGGTAAGTAATCACTGCTTAAGACATTTTATAAATGTATGTCACAATTATAATATCAAATGGCCTCTGATTAACACCTTTGGAATCTAATTATTTAATACACTCAATAATCTGATATAATGAAAGCCTTCATAATGCCATAAACCATTGATATCTGAATGAAATGAAAAGAAGAACTGTGAAGGAAACTTGAAGTGATTTGTTGAGAAACTGAATCTATCACTTTGAAGTTTCAGAGGAAATTCATTGGGAGAGAGGAACCTCAAAATAATATGTTGCAAACACATAATCTATTACTTTAAAGTTTCATCAGGATTTTGTGAAGAAAGAAGAGAAGAGGTGAAGAAGTGCAAATTAAGGTTATTTAACTCTTACTCACAGATGTAATTAAGAGACTGGCTGCTACATTAATTCACTTCATTCAAAGAGGAATAAACACAGAGCAAAACTGGAAAGACATATCAACATCAACAGTTGCAGGAAACTTGATCTTCTTTCATTTATTTCCCAGAAAATTAAGTACCAAATTAACAATCCTCTAGAGGTCCAAAACTCAGAACCTCTTTTCTTTATTTTTATCTACTTAAATACATCACAGTGGTTCGTAACTCCTAAACTTCTTAGGTAGGCTGATGGATAATAGCAAGGACCAATAACTATATTTGGTTGAGCTTGAGTGGAGTGTTGTTATCACTCAAATTGAACCTCATTAAGAAAGGCAATTTTGAGGTAACCTAAAACCACGAGTAGCCAAGTAGCTAGCCCTACTAGGCTAGGAGAGGGCTCTCTCCATATATATCATAGTCAAAATTACTAAGGAAAGAAGATATTAGGCTAGGGATAGTAGCTCAGGGTTTTTGATTTAGGATTGTAGTAGGGTTTTGTTCTTGTTGACTGTGAGAGTCAAAATGAAATTAAGGCAAGGAAATTAGGTCAAAGATTGCAGTGTGTCTATGGGGCAAGGTAGGCACAATGTTTATAAATTTATGCTCTTGATGATGGGATGATCAAGATAGGTGAGGAGCTGCAAAGAGCTTGGGTAAATCATGGTCTTTCTAAACTGAATAATTTACAAACTATGAATGTTTACCCAAATAGAGCATAGAAATTATGGATTCTGTTCATCTAACTTGAAAAAATTCATTTAATAGAAATGAAATGATGGATGAAGAAAAAAAACATTCTAACATATGAGAAAAAAAGAATAAACTAAAACTAAACACAATACCACATGGATCCCATAAATATAGTTGCAAATTTGATTAATGTCTAGGCCAAAACTGATACAAAAGTATGTCTCTTGAGATGCCAAACCTCCAAGTGAGTCCAACCTCTATAAATGATTGAGAAAATACATGATATAGACCTCAAAACCACTCTCCATAGCCTCAGGGAGTCGAATCCATGAGATGAGGATCAGTTTCACATACTGCAAAACAAGAAACTGAAGATTAGGAAGACCCAATAATTTGCCTCTAAAAGAGAGGAAACTGAAGACTAAGAAGACCCAATAATTTGCCTCTCATTTGACCTCTAGAGGACTCACCTAATGTATCTACCCTAGATAACAATCAAAACATGACATTTACATTTATCTTGACCTTTTACATCAGTAAATTCTCATTTCCCAAGACAAAAAGTCAAACTGGAGTGAAAATAAAAGAATTGCTGAAGACTATGAAAATTGCAATTTTCCTGGCAAACGCGTAGTGCCATGATAGGAAAAATATCCTCTTTTGCAAGCAACTTTTGCAGGCCTTCCTGGTGTCCAAATCAGCTTCAAGATATCTCATTGGAAAGCTCTCTGAGTGTAGTTTCCAAATATTCCTCCATTTTCTAAAATGGTGCCCATATGCTCTATCAAAAATTGAATCTCCCAAGATTGGTAAATGCGTAGCGCCAAGGTAAAAAAGGAGGAAGAAACATGAAAATTTGGTGGTTTTTTGCACTTTTGAGGGACTATTTCTCCTCCAAATTTTCTGAAACTTGCTAGGGTTGGTTTCTTCATCATTTGAAACACAATGGTGGTGGCCATTTGTCAATTGGAGGCTCCAAAAAAGAGCGCAACGTCAAGGGCATTGCGCGTTTGGCAGAATTTCTGTGTGCCAAAATTGCTCAAAAAACAAAATTTTCACCTTTTGAAGACTATCAAGGCCTCTCTTGTTCAAATTGGGCCCATGATATCTCGTTGGAAATATTATCCCATATTATTTCCAAATATACCTTTGGTTTTCTGATTGGAGTTGATTTGACTTGTCAAAAGTTGATTTTCCCAAGATCGCCAAAAAGAGTTGAAGAGGGGTGCGTAAATGCGTAGTGATGGTGCATACAACTTTTGGAGGCTTTCCTATGAACTAAATTGAGCTCATGGTAGCTCATTGGAAATTTCTCTCTGTCTAGTTATCATTTGAATCATCAAGACAATCATTTTGACACTTCAACTATGAGAAAAATTGATTTTTCCAAGGTCACTCCAGAAATGCAACAAACCTCTTGTAGTACCTGTATTTTTGACATTTCTATAAAACCAGGAAACCTATGTAAAAAATGAAGGAGGATTTTCTTCTTGGACCTATGATGGACAAAAAAATCTCTCAATTTTATCAAATTCATCTTTGTTTGGTCGGAAACATAGTTTAAAGAGGAACTGGCCCTTTGAGTGGCAAATGACTTGACTCTTGGAAAGAATTCTCAAAAATTGATGGAGACATGATGTTTATGAGCTAAAACGACCTCATACTTACTGATATGACCTACCTTATGGCTCTTCTTCTCAAATGTCTCGTTTCCTTAGCAAAACCTAGCTTAGTAGGAGAGGAAATTAGGGTTTTTGAAGCATTCTGACTCTAGTAGCTCTTTTGTAGTTGCTGGTTCATATCTGATGATTTTTCCTCCTTTCTTACATGATTTCTTCTTTGGTGTTTGTTCCTCACTGACATTTCTATCCTTCTCTTCAGACTTTTCGAATTTTAAGGCTTTGGAAACCCTAAGGTAAATGGAATGAGATGAAGGGAGTGAGAGATGAGATGACTAGCTTAGGAAAATGGAGGGAATGAATGTAAATGAAAACTGTGTTACAATCTTCATTTTTTGGTCATATAAACCATTATCATTAGAGTGGACCTATATACTATGTAAGCATCAATTTTACCCTAATAAAATTGTTTACTATGTAAAATAACTTTAATAACCACATTTAATAGGTTGCTTATGGTTCAAAATAGAAATCCCAAAGGGAAATATTAAACAAATCTACATTTGTTTGGTTTTCCTCATGGAATAATTAATTAAACAGTAATTTAATTATTATTCCTGGTCATATTTAACCCAAAACAAGGAAATTAATTAGATAAATCCTTATTTATCTTATTATTTTCTAGGAATAATTATTTAAATCTTATTTAAATAATATTCCTTGTTAAATATGACTAAATCATTTAGAAATAATTAAATAAATCATTATTTATTTAATTATCATTCAACCACTTCCTTAAAATAATAAATAAATCATTTATTTATTTATTATTTACAAATAAAGGGATTTGACCTAAGTCAAATGCCTTTTCCCTCCAACAAATATAATAAAATATTCCATAAAAGGTGGATCTAGATTTGGTTAATATTATTTTAATCATGCACCAAGATCTAGAATGACCTAATATTTTGTTATAAATAGAAGGGTTTTTCCTACCATTCATCACCTTTTTTTGCCTCTTAGATCACTCTGGATCTATACTCTTGGTCTGACTTTGAGCCATTATCATTGTCATATTTTCTATTATTTACTTTGTGCGCTCCCTTTGAGTTCTATGTTTGTTTGGGTTTTCTACACCAACAAGAGAGAGAAATTCTAGATCTGAAGTGCTAAGGACTTCCAAGAACCCATCCCATTAAGGAGAATTGGAAGCACCTTTCTTATTTTCCTCCCAGGTGCCATTAATATAAAAATTCTTCAAAAATATTGTTCTTGTCTTGTCTATTGGATGCATGGAGCAAAACCTTATTTTTACTGCTTAATGTCTTTTTATGCATAGATCTGGCTTTTTGTAGCATTTGTCTTGATTAAATAACTGCAGATATGAAGATATTAGCAGCCATATTTTGCTGTTAGGGCTGTTTGTTACACACAACTAAAGTGGTATTTTTTCGTACACTTTGAATCAAGACTCATACTAACAACTGGTGACTCCACATGGGTTTTCCATTACGACCGCTATCGTTTTTCATATTCTTGCATATCCAACTGCTTCAAAACCTAGGGTTTCTCTTTAGCTTTTTGTTTTTCCTATTTTTATGTTGTTTTTCACCCATAAAACCCTCAAACATTAAAATTTCTAACTTCCGTGTGTTTCTGGCCCTATTGCCCAGGTAACAGACATCAGCCGCAACTTAGACGACAACTTTTTCTGAAATCTTCCTCCGAGAGACCCGGAACTGTAGGTCGCACTTTTTGGCCCTAAAATCGCGACCTGGATTGCAGGACACACTTTTCAACCTCAAAAGTGCGACCTGGACAGAAAATAGGTTAGAACCTGCGACCTGCACTTTTTTCTGCAGATTTTCTGAAAGTTTTCTGGTTTTGTCTAAAGCTTCTGTCAGGGTTTTCCAGCCTCCATCTCCGCCTATTTAGACCTATTCTTGTTCTATTTTACTCAACTAAGTGGGAATCTAGCCCACTAGGGATTTAGTACCCTCCACTTTTTGTGGAAGAGTTTTTAGCTATTGTAGGTGTCTAAATTTTCAGAGTTTCAGCCATTTATTTTCCAGATTTGATACCTCCTCTTTAGATCCCTTTTAGATCAACTATTTTTCCATTCAAATCACCTCATATAGTTTTGTTTGGGTTTGCCTTTAGGGTCACCTCCTTTTCCCTACTGCCTTTAGCTTTTTGCCTCCTCTTTCACAACAACCTTGCCTCTGTCTCTTTGCTATTTTCTGCACCTCTTTTCAGTAGATTTATCCTTTAGATCCCTATCCCTCCCGACCTTAGATCTATTGGCCTATTTTCAATGTGTTTTGACTATATTTTTTTCCCTATGTTAGACTATTTTTTGAGAGACCTGCCTCCTTGGGTTAGATTGATGCATTGTTAGCTATTAATTTTCTGTTATTTCAGTATTATATGTTGTTCTTTACAGGTTTATTTTCAGTTGCGCAGCACACTTTTTCTTTTTCTCTCGAAAAGTCTGGGTTTAAAAATTAAAATCAACACATGCCACATACTCACCACAAGTGAAGAAGAGCCTGGTTAACACCGCCAGGCAAAGACTTTAAAACATTGTAAAATCAATTGACACTGCACCTTTTTTCCCTTGCTTCGACATTGTAATCACTTGATTCTGCACCTCCCTGACCTTGTTAGTCATTCTTCTTCCCTCTCTGTCGTGTTTGTGTTGTCACCATTGTGCCCCTAAGGCGTATATCACGGAGACTTGTTGGCCTTCATCCTTAGTTTCTGGTTGGTCGACCTACTCCTTCCCACCGTCGTCGAGTTAGTCCTCCTCCGAGTCCGCACTCCGACTCCTCGTCTGATTCATTGGGTTCTCCTTTTACTTCTGTTTCTCCCCCTGTCACCTTCACTATGTATGGTCCAGGGCATAACGCTAGCAGTAATCCTGGCCCTACTACTGGGAATGTTACTAGCGAAATCGCTACGGGAACTACCTCGGCTGTCCCCTTGCTCCCTTACATGGCAGGCCTCAGTCTCCCTGATTTCAATCAGTTGATCAATGACCCTATCCGCCACGATGTTGGTTGGCCTGCTATGCCAACCAAGCTCCTCTTTGAAATTCCCAAGTTCAAAGGCCTTGCTAGAGAAGATCGCTTTAACCATATCCGATCTTTTCACATGTGGTGTTCATCCAATTCCATTACTGATGATTCCATCCATCTTCAGTTGTTCCAACGCACGCTTACAGGAGAAGATTCTAAGTGGTATGTTGATCATAACTCCTCTTCCCATACCACCTTTGTGACCATTTCTCGAGCCTTCTTATCTTATTTCCAGCTCCCTCTCCAATACGACACTGGTACCGAACTCTTGACTTCTTTCCGTCAATCCTCTGCGACCTGCATATTCGATCATGTTTAGGAATGGCAGAGAAGAAAGAGCCTATGTCACGCTCCTACCTTTGAATATCGGGTCTACATGGACTGGTTCCTTAGATCTTAGTTACTCACCATAGGCAAAGATGTCGCATCACATTTTCCCCAAACTGAAGAAGCCGCCCTCCAAATAGCCTTGAAATATGACCTGATATATGCTCAGTCTAGTTATGTTTATACCATCCTTCCTCACCCCTCCAGACCTAATGGTGCTAATGCCCCGGGGGCATCTCATTCTGCCGACAGTATCGTTGGAGCTCTTTCTCATCCGTACGCTCAGTCTCCTATGGGCTATGGTTTCCCTTCAGGAGGGGCCAGCACCTCCATCATTTTCCCCCCTCCAGGTAGCATATATCTAGGATAAGGCATGCCTCATCCTTTTTCCCAACGTCCTGCTTACCTCAATGTTGCCCAACCTCACCATTATCCTTATCCATAGCCTGGTGCCCCAGTTCCTCCAGCATTTGCACCTTCGCCTCCCTTACCTTCTCAACCCTAGCAACAACAACTACCACCCCCTCCGGGGCAAATATTTGCACAAAAAGGCACGAATAATCCTCCTTCTTCTCAAAGGAAGAGGAAAGGAAATCAAAACCAATCTGCCCCTAGTACTCATGGACCCAATCCCCAAGGTCTTGACTCTAATGCTGCTAACCAACAACAGGGCACTCAGCCCAAGGCGGACAAGCCTCTTCGTACAAATAAGCCTTGTTCGTGTTGTGGTGTTTACAGTCATTACACTCACGATTGTCCCCTTTTACCATAGATGCGACAGATGTGGAATTCTCAAGCGACATTGCGAGGACAGCATGCCTCCCCTACTACTGCCCCCAATGTGGCCACTACTGAACTGGCTGTGTTTACAAATCCTTTCCCCCAGCAAGGATTCGTGGCCACCCAACCACCTGAAGGATAGGTGGCCACTCAATCTTCCCCTTCTGGTTCCTCCGATTACCAGATCCTCATGATGAACTCTGATCAACCTCTAACCATTAACCATAACCTTCAAACTCGGTCCTGTCAGTACCCCAAGCCTCCCGCTCCGTTTGTCCCCGAGCCACCTTCTTCAGGTTCTACAGAGCCTCTTTTGACATCCAACGGTCCCTTGCATATCCCTTAGCCCAAAGTTGAGGTTCATACCAAGATTCCTAAGGGACCATTATGCTGAAATGTTGCTTTTGGTCGAGCTGCTCATTCGTATAGCATAGTAGATGATTTGGCACAATCTCCTATTTCCATTTCAACACTGGAACTCATCCAGTTGCGCCCTTCTCAAAAGAAGGCTCTACTATCCACCATGGGCGCTGTAGATCCTGCTGATGAAAAAATGATTGTTTTCAATGCCCATCAATCAAAACATCCTCCTCTTCCTGCTTTCGTAGCTTTCCAAATCCCATTCAAAATTCAGAATGCTAACATTTCTCAGTGTATCATTGATGAGGGGGCATCCACCTGTGTGATGTCCGCTTCGGTTTGGAAACAACTCGGATCTCCTAAGTTGGCCCCTTCCACGATCACCCTTCGAGCATGGGATGGCCATGCCTCCCAACCCATTGGCCTATTCCTTAATTGTCCTATCACTCTTGTGGGCAAGACTGTTTGCATTGACATTGAAGTCATCGACGCCCCTCTAGATTACAACATTCTCTTGGCGCGAAGCTACACCTATGCCATGTCTACTGTCCCATCTGTGGTTTTCCGTAAGAAGTCTTTCCCTCATAATGGAAACATAGTCACCATTGACCAGTTGACATATCATGAGCGAAAATCTCAAACCTCCCTTGAGACGACCATATTTTCTGTAGCCAACAAGCCAACCGTCGATTCTTTGACCAATGTCTCTCTCAGCATCTACAAAGAATCTTCTTTGCTTGGAACCCTACCTGGTCTTCCTCCTCCTCCTGTCTCTGATCCCAACTTATCGAAAGTTTGCATGATGCAATCATCTCAGGCTGCTCTCAAGCATCCTCCTTCAGCTAGTCAGCCATCTTGCCCTCCGCCGCCTACTCCTAGCGCTTTGTGTCAGCTTTCTATACTTTTTTCTTCTGACCCTTTGCCTACAACTGGTATCCATGAACCTATTTACCATCCTAGATCGGTTCCTCCAGGCCTTAGCCACCTTGGAGCCGTTCCGCCTGGCCATTACCCCTCCGGTCAGATACCGTTATTCATTCTACCTCCTAGAGTGTACTCAATACCTGTCATGGCTACCCTATCTCTTCCTAACCTGACCCTGGGGATTCCTGTCTAGTGCCTTGATCCCCCAGATGCCATCCTGCTTGATCATCCCAAACCTTACCTTGCTTTGACCCCGATTCAACCGGTCCCCATCACTTCTCCCGATACCATAGTGCCTCACACACCTCAACAAGAACCATCTTCTGTTGCGACAATATCCGGAAAAGGGGGCAAAGCTCACACCAAAGCAACTAAGGAAAAAGCTGCCCCGACAAAAACTACCCCTCCTCGGCCACCAAAGCATGCTATCCAGTGTGCCTTGTGCGATGTTGTCGGTCATGCCACCCATACATGTCTTGAATTGTTGCATCTCAAGACCATGGTCAATGAGACGTTTCTAGAATCTGATATGAGACGTTGAGGTCTATGTCACTATACCTGATTCAATCCCGAAGCTCAAAAACTTGTGCACAAATCACCCTTGTGCTTTGTGCGATTTCCATGGCCATTATACCCACCTCTATCCCCTCCTTGATGAGTATCATTCCTCTTTAGATGCATACCGCCAATTCAAGGCTAAACATGACAAGATACCTTCTCACTTGTTTACGAGTTATACTTTGGTAGGAATAGAGGATCTGCCTACTCCCATTAACAGTCCCCCTCCCGATGTTGAAATGATGGAGTCTTCGGCTACCATTTTTTAACTATCATCATCCTTGCGACCGTGAGGTAGTCCCCTTGGTGGAAGCGCCCTTAGAGACTCCCCCTGATGTTTCACTTAAACTCCCTTTAGTGATCACCCTGGGCTCAACATCGGTAGATCCGTTATCTGCTTACTCTTCTGTCACCACTTGTGATGATGCACATGTGAACCCCTCTTCTCATGATGACGAATTAGATAGCTTCGCTGCACCAGGTGGTCTTTCTTCCATCAGTCACCCCATCTTCTATTACGATGACGACATTATGGAAGTAGCCACCACTCCCGAATTTACCTTTTCCCCCTTACATCGAACTCATGCATTCGAACCACATGCTCCTTGTGGCCATTACATTGACACCCAATGTTTGGGTAAGGGGGGCACCCATATTGGAGAGACCAAGAGAAACAGTTCTTCACCACTCTCCTAGTGAATCTAGTCGTGATGACTCTAGTCCCAATATTCTTCCACAGTTAGAAGAACCTCTAGAGTCCCATATCACTTCAAGATCACTCTAGGGATGATAACCCTCATCATTCCTTCATTTTTCATTAAGCAACCCAGTCTCATAGACATTATGGTTGACCAACCTATAGGTTTTCTGTGAGAACATCAGTTCATTATCCCAAATACTATCTTTGGGATATTAGCACCATGTGTGCCAACCTAGAAACTTAAAGTCCATTTGATTCATATATGCAGTACCAAAAGAGAGTTGTAATCGTCTATTTCCTTTCTTAAACTACGTAACCATACCAAAAAAAAATGGTGCACCACATCATTAAAATGTGTTAAATTTCCCTTTTTCTGAATACATTTTGGCATGTCCACAACATGCTTGGGGGCACCTATGCCCCTTAACCATAAAAATCCCAGATCTTAGCCAAAAACAGCACTGGAAACCCATTTTTTCGACAGGTCGCACTGTTGAGGTCATTTCCTAGGACAGGTCACAATTTTCTACCCAGAACCTGCTACCCAGGTTATAGAAAAGACCCCAAAAGGTGTGACCTAGACTGTTCACAAGCTCTAGATACCTAAACTGAACTTTCAATCCACTGAAATGAAAGAGTAGGATTAGGCCTCTTACCTACAACTGATAGATCTCAAATTCCAACGGTCAATTTATCCGCTACAAGTGCCACAAGATTTAAGGCCTCCTCTCCTCACGACATTCACCAAAGCTCCATCAACAAATAAGTGAATCTGGAAGGAAAATTACTTATTAAAAGAAAACCCCTGATGTTTCTATCTCTTACTGTGACCAAACTGTAGCTCAATTTGACGAACCATATATACCATTAATAAGATCTCACCAAGCCCTCAAATGGGTATATTTTAGTTTTTTTTTATTCGATACCTCACCAGGACACATTTTGTCCAAGAAACGCCACTTCACCCTTCCTCAAAATCAAATTTCTTCACTTGGAACACTCGTACTGGGGGCACCATGTTGCCTCCATACTTGTCCACGCTCGTGTCAACTTTCTTCGTGAGTTACCATCTTGTACTCATGATTTTATGGTCCCCATTGGACCCTTTACATATGTGGTAGCACCATCGAGTCACCCTTATTTAGAGCATCCGAGTGGAGTCATCATTGCATTCATGGAGTCTATCCCAAGTCCCTTTACATCTCGCTATAGTCCTCCATCATTCGTTGCTTGGTCCCTCTCTTGTGTCACACATTATGGCCTTCAGTCCCACTGTCCCTTATCCCTCATGATATCATGTCAGTCGCTGCCAGGGCATCCATGCCATTTATGCTCTAATAAGGGAAGTCGCCCGTTTGCTACTCAGTTCCACCCATTTCATCATCATCATTGGTGTCATTCTGTCAGTCACTCTACTATTTTCTCTCGTGCCTTAGTTGAGGATCCCTTATTGCCTCACCTATGGCAGACCTCCTTCTATCGACATCAGCTCATTCATTCTAGAAGACAAGTCTAGAGGGCAGTGTGCCTTGGTTCTAGCTTCCACTTTTGTTCGGTACCTCGGATCAGGAAATGGGACTCCTTATTGCCCTTTGACTTGATTTCTTCTCAGCTCCAGCTATTTTCAGCATGATAGAGATCTGTATACTTGATGGTTCAAAGGACGTTAAAGAACCCGGATATCGATGATTCCCGGTGTAAAAGATGTCTCAGCCCTCATGAGGGGGTGGCCCTGCAGGTAGCCCCCCACATGCTCGGATGACCTCTTCATTGCAGCCTTCGATGCCGCTCCATATATTTGATGATGTAGGCCTTAGCCGCTTGCAGTGCCTCTTTGATTTGCATGTATCAGTCAGATTTTGTGAGCCCTTCCCCACTTGTAGGGGGAATTTGGGTTGTATTTGTATCTCATGTACTCAGATATTATTGTATAAGTCTCCGTCGTTATCCTGTGCACAAGATGTATGTGGGATTCATCATTGTATTCCTATCCTGCTCATGCTTATGCCATCATGTAATTTAAAGTTCGGCCTTTGCTCATCGGATGCAACTATTCTTTTGTACTTTGTCTCGGCGGGCATAGGTATGCCTCCCCCGCCGCCTTTAGCACAGGTACCCTCTCATAAAAAGAGACTTGTTGCACCTGCGAGTCTCGTCTCCTCAGGGTCTAGTTCTTCAGCACACTATTCTACCTTACATTTCTCTCTCTGACTTCCCTCTTGATGTCTGGTGATTGAGTTCTTACAACGTACTTCGGTCATACGATTTTCTCCTAACACTCGCACGCTGGGGGGAAATCTGTTACACCATTTTTTGGTCATATAACCTATTATCATTAGATGGACCCAAGTACACCATGTAAGACCAATTTTACCCTAAGTAAAATTTCTTTCACTATGTAAAATAACTTAATAAAACACATTTATTAGGTTGTTTATGGTCTAAACAGGAAACCCCAAGGGGAAATATTAAACAAATCTACATTTGTTTGGTTTTCCTCATGGAATAATTAATTAAACAATAATTTAATTATTATTCCTGGTCATATTTAACCCAAAACAAGGAAATTAATTAGATAAATTCTTATTTATCTTATTATTTTCTAGGAATAATTATTTAAATCTTATTTAAATAATATTCCTTGTTAAATATGACTAAATCATTTATAAATAATTGAATAAATCATTATTTATTTAATTATCATTCAACCACTTCCTTAAAATGATAAATAAATCATGTATTTATTTATTATTTACAAATAAAGGGATTTGACCCAAGTCAAATGGCTTTCTCCTCCAACAAATATAATAAAATATTCCATAAAAGGTGGATCTAGATTTGTTTAATATTATTTTAATCATACACCAGGATCTAGAATGACCTAATATTTTGTTATAAATAGAAGGGTTTTTCCTACCATTCATCACCTTTTGTTTCCTCTTAGATCACTTTGGATCTATACTCTTGGTCTGACTTTGAGCCATTATCATTGTCATATTTTCTATTATTTACTTTGTGAGCTCTCTTTGAGTTCTATGTTTGTCTGGGTTTTCTACATCAAAAAGAGAGAGAAATTCTAGATCTGAAGTGCTGAGGACTTCCAAGAACCCATCCCATTGAGGAGAATTGGAAACACCTCTCTTGTTTTCCTCCTAGGTGCCATTAATATAAAAATTCTTCAAAAATATTTTTCTTGTTTTGTCTATTGGATGCATGGAGCAAAACCTTATTTTTACTGCTTAATGTCTTTTTATGCATAGATCTAGATTTTTGTAGCATTTCTCTTGATTAAATAACTGCAGATCTGAAGATATTAGCAGCCATCTTTTGCTATTAGGGCTGTTTGTTATGTGCAGCTAAAGTGGTCTTTTTTCGTACACTTCGAATCAAGATTCATACTAACACCTAGGTCTATGAAAACCCTAGGATTTAACAATATTTATGACTAATATGTGTTTTAGGGACATGAACATGGATTTAGTGCATGAAAATTGGAAGGAAATGGAAACTAGGGTTTCATAGCAACAAGCATTTCAAATCTTTATGGAACACCAAATATATGAGAAGAGAGGTGATTTAGGGTTCATTTACTGATTTAAAGCCTTTTGAAGCAAATTGTGAGAAGTTTTGAGCTTGCTGAAGGCGGTGAAACTCTTTAAAACCCTCCTTGAGAAAATGCGCAGCGTCACTGGGTAAACGTGAAACGCCTCTGTGAAAACATGTAGTGCCAATGTATTTTTGGTCTGGAGTTATTGGGCAAACACGTAGCGCTGCTGGCTAAACGTGCAGCGCCTGGGTGCAAACATGCAACGCCTTTGAATTTTGACCCAAAATGCTCTGAAAAATTAAAATTTCTCTTTTGTTGGAAGCTTCTGATGGCTGAATGGATACAATGACTTGCTTTGAGGTGTTTTGAAAGGCTTTATAGCATAGTGGATTTGAAATTTAATTTGAATCACCCACTTTTCTAATGTTCACTTTTTCCTTTGGACTTTGGCACTAATACTCTTTAAATTTATGACTTTTTGGCATTGCAGCTTGATCAAACATGGAGTTTGGCTTTATTTTCTCCACTTAGGCCTAATTATTGAATTGATAGCTTCAGATTGAATTTATTAAATATGAAAACATAAAATTAATCCTCTGTCCGTTCTATGATCTCTCCTGATTAATCCTGACCGTTGGATGATGCCATCCAACGGCCATGCTCCTTCCACACGTCCTCTGAAGCAGTCAAACTATATACGCAGGATTTTATAACTTTTGTTTGTATTTTGCAGGGTTTAAGGTTTTTTCCGCCATACTGAGGAAAATTCGCAGGCTGAGGGTGATGATCCTCTCGCCTTCCATTCACTTCAGAAATCATTCGCAGGTTTCCATTTCACGTTTCGTCGGTGTTTATCCAAGCACTGATGCCACATAACCCTGCGTGACCCTGCATATCAGCAAAAACCAGGGATTTAACACAGCGAAAGAGTATCAGTGCCGAAGACCAAAATGCATCAGAAAAGAAGATTAGAGACAGTTTCACGGGGATTACGGCTAAGAATTTTCATCAAAAGCCTAATCCCCGATTCGAAACACAAGTTAAAGAAGATCTAAAGGGTCTTGTCAATAGGAACGCCTCCACCGCCACAAAATGAGGCAAATTGATCCCTTTAGTCATCACGACGCCACCTGTGCCTCAAAATATTCAATCAGAAGCTGAATTTATTGATCAGGCACCTAAAGCCTCACTGAAAATCAAAGGCTACCGAACAAATAAATACTAATCAAGGGTTTTATCTCCAATTTGTCGGCAAAACTATTTTAAAGGTTAAAGAACACTCCAGAAGCAGATATTTTCAATCATTAGGCCTAGAAAGACACAAACATAGTTATGAAGTAGAGTAATAAATGATTACATTCCCACCTTATGCCTTGCCTGGTCCCCAAAGGCCAGGAATTGCATTGATTACATAATTAATAATACTTGACCCCTGGGAAATCCTCCCACCTCTTCAATCTTCTATAAATACTTCTGTAGAAGATGAGAAAATGTTGGTCTCTGGACATTTGAATGCATGTAATAGTTATTCTGAAGCTACTGATGCCCTGTTTGCAACTTAAAGATACATAAGCTGATATGAGAAGTTTGAAGTTGTAGAGACCCACCGGGCTTGCTGATTGTAACCGGATTGAACATCAAATACAAGCTAAGTTTTGAAACAGAGTTAGGATATTCTTAAAAACCACACAACTGAAAATAACTCAGAAAAAACCTAAAAATATTTCAGATTGGTAGTAAAACACTTTTACTTTTCACCGACCTTTGATGTGTTTTACCCCATACTCTTAGACAGAGTCAGGAAAGGGCTAGTTAGCCTCCAGATCTCATCCTCTTTCAGAGGTGTCATATCTGGTAAATGCCCTCCCAGTCAATATCTGGTTAGAGTTTGTTGTGTTCCAGGATATCATTAAAAAGGGATATTTCACAAGCATGGTGGTGGACCATAAAACCTTTTACCTCGAAAAGAGCTAAAAATTTCCACTTGGCGACTCCACAATCCTAAATAGACCTTAAGACTCCGCTGGGAAGAACCCTGATCATCATAATATTATTCAAACTCAGTTAGAGGACTGTAGGATTCAAATTTAGGTAAACAGGTTAGTTAACCATTCAAAGACTGTCATATCTGGTTGAACTTTTCTTGTTTATTTGGGTCTTAAAAACACAACATAGTGGCTCCTAGAAAGATTCACACTAGAGCCTATCCTGAACCTGATCCACCTGAGGTAGTTGATAACCCAGAAAGTATCCTTAGGAACTCTCCTAAGATTAATTTATCAACTGTTTTCAGATCACCCTTGAGAGCTAACTCAGTCCCTGGAAACCTTTTAGCTCTACAACAATCTCAAGCTGACTTAGTAAATCCATTTAGAAGTAGGTCTCTTGGTGATTTAGATCAGTTAGATTCTGAGTCTTCACTATCATCCCCAGACACTAGTAAACCTCTTGGTAGCAGAGAAACAACACCTCTTGATTTGCATTTTCTTCACAATTTAGGTGTCTCTCATCAATGATCAGCTCAACAATCTATTCCTGGTCCATCCACTTCTGCTCACCCTACATCCACTGTCCAAACCACCCCACTTCAGCCCACTGTTCCTCTTGTGAACCCACCTCCACTACATATCATGGCCACATGGTACGCTCCTTTAGTCCTTCCTGCACCACTAGTCAATCTTCCACAGGACTATCAGTCCAAAATCCTATTATATGATGCTATCAATGCTACATCTGCATCACAACATGTGGACAAGATGAATGACTACTTTGATAGAAATGAAATTGATGATGATTCTGTCAAGCTTAGATTATTTTCTCAGAGCTTAGGGGGAGAAGTGAGGAAATGGTTCAAAGGTTTAACCCCCCATAGTATCCGTGATCTACAAGCCTTACATAAAACATTCTTAAACAAATGGGAAGTAAAGAAAAACACTCTCCAATTCCTTTCTGACTATAAGAATCTCCATAGAGGCACTGGGGAAAGTGTGCAAGATTATTGCACTAGATTCAATAGTGTGTATAATGCACTTTCCGCAGAACTAAAACCTCCACAAGGCTCAGATATAAACAAGTTTCCTGAAGGGTTTGACCCTGAGATGGCCTATCAGCTGAGAGAGAGAGATTTTGCAACTCTTGAAGATATGAAAAAGGGTGCTCTTTCTGTGGAAGTCAACTTGATAGAGAAAAGAGCAAGAATGAAAATTGAAAAGAGGGTGTCCTTTAGAAAGGAAAATTCCCCTTCTACTTCCAACTCAAAAATGGAAAAAATGATGGAGGAGATGATGAAGAAAATGAGCATCCTTGAGAGAGCACAAGCAAGTAAAAAACAAAATGCTCCTAAAAAACAAAAACCAGAACCAGAATCAGAATTTTAGAAGGAACCAACCTCCAAATAGACCTAGGGAATATGATTAACAGATCACTCCTCCCTTTCATCAAAATTATATAAGTGAGGTTGAGGAAACAGAGGAGATAATAGAGGAAGATGATATCAACATGTTGGGAGGAGATAATGATGACTTTGAGATTCATTTTGATAAAGAACAAGGTCTTCATACCCCATATGATGACAACAAAGATGATAGTGTAAGTTATTTTGAAGACATGGAAAATTTCATCATAGAGCCTCAAAAAGAATATGACCTTAGAAGAAAAACCAGTCAACAAACTCCCAACACCAAAACCTATGACAAATCTTCACAAAAAAGAACTACAACCAAGCCTAAAATTGTCAAACAAAAGGATAAAACAGTAGCTGTGAATTCTGATAGAGATAGAGAGAAAGGCACTCAAAACAAAGAAAAGCAGAGTGCGGACATTAGTAGTATTCCACTTCAGCTAGTACTCCTGTTAAGACCATTTTGCTAAAAACAAGTAGAACAAATCAGCTAGCTGATGTAGCTGATAAAGGGACAGCTAATAAGGCTGAGACAAGTTAATCAAAGAACCAGATTCTTTTCAGCCTAGAGCAGGAAATTTCAAAGATCAGAATCTCTGTTCCCCTGGCTGAGTTAGCTGCCCAGGATGTATATAGGACCCAAATTTTGAAGGCTTTAAATATTGAGGATAATAATGACTCAGTCAATCTTAATGATGACCAGCTAGAGCTTATTTTTGGTCCTAAGATTGAAGGTATATATCAAGAGGGACCTGTACCTCCCTTTTATGTGAGTTTTGATGTTCATGACAAGATACTGCATAATGCTATGCATGACTCTGGAGCCTCGCATAACCTTATGCCAAAGGTGATAATGGAAAGGCTAGGATTAGAAATAACCAGACCTTACAAGGATTTATATTCTTTTGATTCAAACAGAGTAAAGTGCCTTGGCCTGATCAAAGACCTTTGTTTGACTTTGACCCAAATCCCAGCCAAGTGCATGGTAATGGATGTTGTGGTGGCTGATGTGCCTCCTAAGTATGGCATGTTATTGTTAAGGTCATGGGGTGCCAAGCTCCAAGGTACCATATAGATGGACGGAACATATGCCACTATCCCTGTTTTTAGCAAGCTCAGAAGACTGTACAGAGAGTCACACATGAAATTCATGGTCAGTAGCGTAGAAAAGCATGAAAATTTTCCCATTTATTCTGTCCATACAAACCTGGATTTGTTTATCTTCTGCAATAATGAATCCACAAAACAGTCAAAGCTAGAACAAAGTGACTCAGATAAATAGTTAGAGACCCCAAATCTGGAAATAAATGCAGTTCTAGATATGGAAGAAAACGAGAGAGAAAATTTGGAACAGTGCGTTGAAACAACAGACCAGAATGAACAAAACCAAAATGGAAAAAAACAGACTGCCCCTCATGCTCAGCTCCATGAAAAATTAGAGGAGGTGAAACAAATACAACTAAGTGCTGAGATTTCATAGCAACCCTTGAGCACGTTGGTTGAAGAGGACAATAACCAAGACGAAACCGAAAATAATCCTCTATGGAGTATGTATTTTGATGGGTCATGCACTAAGAGCAATGCTGGGGCAGGTGTCTGGATTACTAACACTGCAAACAACCACATAGAAAACATTTCCTGCAAAGTAAAATTTCAGTGTTCCAATAACATAGCAGAATATGAATCCCTTCTCTTAGGCTTACATCTGTTAAAAAATTTACGAGCCACAAGAATTAATGTGTATGGGGATTCAGAACTAGTCATCAAACAAGTAAATGGGGAATATAACGCAAACCATCCCAGACTTAGAGCTTATCGAAACGATGTCATGGAACTTTTAAAAACTTTTGAGGAGTTCAAATTAATTTTTGTCCCAAGAAAAAGAAATATTGCCGCACACATTTTAGCTTTTGCAGCTAGAACATGCTTAATGCCAGTTGGAACCAAAGACTATACAACTCAAATTAAGTTTAGACCAGCGGTGCCAGATAATGAAAAATATTGGCAAGTCTTTGAGGGTGACAAACAGATAGAGGATTTTCTGCTGGGCAGAAATGAATTTGAGTCATCTGATTCAGATTCTAAATTTGATGAAAATCACCTAAACAAAAAGTCCCCTGAAAAAGAAAAACCATCTGGTCCCATAGAAATCAACATGTTGAATAAAGGACTTGACACTCATACTGAAGAATACAAGGACACAAAAAATGAAGACATTGAGGTATTGTCGTCAAAAAACAAGAACATACCTAGGGGGCTAGCACCGTTAGAAGACCTCTTTGATTTTAACGATGTAGCAAAGAAGCCCACCGTAGACTACACAGAGTCTGAGGTCTAGGAATGCAACATAGGCACCGAGGATCAGCCTAAAATGATTAAATTAGCTAAGTCCTTGCCACCAGTCATGAAAAGGAAATACGTTGACCTGTTTAAAGATTTTGCCGATGTGTTTGCCTGGAGCTATGAAGACTTGAAAGCCTACGATACAGAAATCATCCAGCACAAGATCCCTTTGAAAGAAAACCAAAAACCCTTTCAGCAAAAACAACGTAGAATTAATCCAATACAACTGCCTCTAGTAGAAAAGGAAATCAAGAAAATGTATGAGGCAGGAATCATTGTGCCTGTGAGGTTTTCAGATTGGGTTTCTAACCTTGTAGCCGTGAGGAAAAAGACAGGAGAGATCAGATTGTGCATTGATTTCTGGAACCTTAACAGAGCCTGCCTAAAAGACAATTACCCTTTACCCAAAATGGAACACATTCTACAAAGGGTAGTTGGTTCAAAGAGGATTTCTCTGTTAGATGGTTTTTCAGAGTATAACCAGGTTTTAGTACTCCTAGAAGACCAACTCAAGACAGCTTTCACCACTCCTTGGGGCACTTTCATGTATGTGAAAATTCCTTTTGGATTAATGAACGCTGGGGCCACTTTCCAAAGGGCCATGGGCATTGCATTTTCAGAGGAGATAGGGCACTTCATTGTAATTTACCTTGATGACATAAAAATTTATTCCAAATCTGATGAAGAGCATCTAAAACATTTAAGAAAGGTCCTTGAAAAGTGCAGAAGGTTTGGGTTATCTTTAAATCCCAAAAAGACAGTGTTTGGCCTTCAGGAAGGTAAACTCCTTGGCCATATCATATTAGAAGAAGGGATTAAAATAGATCCAAATAGAGTTGAGGGAATACTACAGATTAGCCAACCAAGGAACATAAAAGAATTGCAGTCATTTATTGGAAAGATTAACTTCTTGAGGAGGTTTATTCCCAACTTAGCAGAGATCCTTAGAAACATGACTAATATGCTCAAGAAAGAAGTAGGAGTGAAGTGGACTGCAGAAACCAAAAAATCCTTCGAATTGGTAAAACATGCACTCACCCGGACACCAGTTCTAATCAGCCCTGACTTTTCAAAAGAGTTCCTTATTTTCTCCTTTGCCTCAGAGCATACTGTGGCTGCAGTCCTGTTGCAGAAAAACCTGGAGGGATAGGAACAACCCATTGCTTTTTTCAGCAAGGCTTTAAGAGATGCACCCTTGAAATATAACATAATGGAAAAACAGGCCTATGCTTTGGTAAAAGCCTTGAAGGACTTTAGGGTGTATATTCTACATTCGCGCATCATTGCCTATGTACCTAATATAGTGGTAAAGGACATCTTGTCCCAAGACCCAGATGGAAAGAGGGGTAAATGGATTGCTGCTATATTAGAGTATGACTTAGAAATTAGACCAACCAAACTTATTAAAGGTCAGGGATTAGCTCAATTGATGGCTGAATCTAATCTACAAGCCCTTGACATTAACATGGTAGATGCCTTGGATGAACGGGAAGAATTACCTGCTCCCACTGTCGAAGAGCAGTTTCAAAACTCACCTTGGTACACTGATATCTTGTATGTGCTTGCAAATATTAATGCTCCTCCCGATTTATCAAAAATAAAGGCCATGTTTTTAAAGTTTAAAGCTAGGAACTATTACATTTTAAATGAATGTTTATTCTGGAAAAATGCTGATGGTTTATTACTTAAATGTTTGCCTGAAGTTTATGCAGAAAGGATCAAGTATGAATTCCATGAAGGAGAGTGTGGAGGCCATCTTTACTAGAAAACCACAACTAATAAAATCCTTAGAGTTGGCTATTACTGGCCCACCCTTTTTCAGGATGTCCATAAAATGATAGTTGCCTGTCACAAATGCCAAATTTTTGAAGGCAAAAGAAAAATTCTTCCTTTACCATTACAACCTATCACTGTTTAAGCTCCTTTTCAACAGTGGGGACTAGATTTTATAGGGGAAATCCATCCTGCTTCGTCTGACCAACACAAATGGATTCTCACAGCCACTGACTACTTCACAAAATGGATTGAAGCCATCCCTTCTAGGAATGCCACAGATTCTGTCATTATAAAATTCCTTGAAGACCATATATTTTCTAGATTCGGTTGCCCTAGGAAGATTATTACTGATAATGCTGCTGATTTTTGTTCTAAAAAGATGATTGAGTTTTGTCATAGGTATCAGATTACACTTGGTCATTCTATTGCTTACTACCCTCAAGGTAATGGGCTAGTAGAATCATCAAATAAAATTTTGGTGACCATCATCAAGAAGCTGCTTGAAGAGAACAAAAAATCATGGCATAACAAGTTGGTGCATGCTCTGTGGGCAGATAGATTGACCACAAAGAAGTCCATTGGAATGTCCCCTTACTAGCTTGTTTATGGAGCAGATGCAATGTTTCCTACCAGCCTGGGTGTACCAATAATAAAATTAATCCAAGAAGTACAGTCAGAAGACGACAACATGATTAGGAGAATCAGTCAGACCATACATCTTCAGTAGACTAGGGAAGAGGTTTACAATAGGGCTCAGAAGGTGCAAGAAAACATAAAGAATTTTGACAAAAGAACAAAGGCTTGTGTTTTCAACATTGGAGATAAGGTTCTCAAATGGGATTCCAAAAGAGAGGATAAGGGTAAACATGGAAAATTTGATAGTTTGTGGCAAGGTCCTTACATCATTCAGTCCACCGTTGGTCCTAATGCCTTTTTTCTACAAGAGTTAGATGGCACAGATCTGTTTGGGGGTCCTGTCAATGGCAGGGTCCTTAAGCATTACTACTGCTGAGTTCGATTTTAAAGCTTTCATTTCCATTATAAATACCATTGCTTTGTTCAGTCTCATAAAAGAAAAAGTACAAAAACAAATAAAAAGAAAAGAAAAGAGGGTATATTGTGAAAACAAGAAGGGTACAACCCCATACAAAAAAAGTGAAAGAAATTCTGAAATTGTGCAAGCTTAAATGCCACTCCTGAATAACACACTTCTAATTAGTCAAACTGTTTAATCTTGACTAATTAGTTTTAAATTTACTGCTGATAGGATAGTGAATTTGATTTTCCTAACTATTTAATCTTGGCTTATCAGTGGGTAGATTAGGATAGAAATTAAAGTTTCAAACATGCTCAAATCTGAACCTAAGGTTTCAAAGAGAGATGACTCAAATATGTTTTATCTTCTTGAGTCAAAAAATATCAAAATATGGTTCTAATTAACTCAAGATCTGAACCAGAGAACAAAGGAGGAACAACTCACATAAGGGTCAAAACAGAGCTATAAAAAGGTGAAGGAAGTGCACGAAATTTTAGATCTTAAGCCTTCATAATTTTTTGTTTAAATTTTTTTTGCAAAATAAATGTCTATGTGCAGCTTGTTTTTATGCCATAGATCATAGCAAGTCAAACAACTTAATCTTGAATTGACTATTTTTAAATTGATGTTTTAGAATTTAGAGAATGAAAATCTGTTGGACAGTTTAATCCCAACAGATGGTAGATTAGGTAGAGAATCATCTGAACTCAACTGAGTTCAGAGAGAAATAAGGAATAGAAATAGATTAGATTTCCTGCTTTCAAAGGAATAAAATGTTGTAAAAGAGTTTTCCAATCCAAGTGCAATCTGATGAAGAAAAAATGTTAGATCAGTAGGATTGGGTAGGTAGAAAGCTTGTTTATGACTGCTACATGTTTTCGGAGCAGAGTAAGATCATGCCAGCAAAGGAAGGACAACCCAATGGATCAGGCATAGGTCAGCCTCCCAGAGAATGCAGGTCTGAAGTTCTTGATGCCTTCAAGAAGGCAACATCCCCAAGTGGAGCCACTGTTGGCCACCTATAGAATTTGTTCCATCAAAAGGTGGCCAAAACATTTGTTTAGCCTCCAAGAGACAGTTTTATTTCTAAAAGTGTATCTCTTGAAACCTCTGGAAGACATCATATCCTTATTTCAATCTTCGTTCCTGTTCCCATTTCAAGCCCAGAAAATTCTGCTCAAAATTCTATGAGAAAGACTGTTGCAAAATCCCCTTCTCCCACTCAGAAACTAACCTTCATCTTTTCCCATCATTTTCCTCTGTTTTCCATTTCCCTCATCTCCCCTTCATAAAATTTCCTTTGCAGAGTTTAAAACCCCTTTTAAAACTCTATCGAAAACCTTCAATTACCCTTTGAAAACCATTGAAAATCATAAAAAACATATGTTTGTGCATAAGGGTTTAACCCCCTTTGGACTAAGTTTTTAACCACTTCCGATCATATGCCTACACCCTGGGACCAAGTGCCAACCCTGGGGGCATTTATCGTATCAAAAATATCCAAGTGCACGTGTCTTGCCATACTCTAAAGTATGCGATGCGATGAGCCTTTATACTTTAGAACCCGATGCAATCAGCCTCCTTTGTTATCAATTCCAGATTTCATGCTTTCTTTGAAAAAAACCAAGAGCTGAAGTCCTAGTGCCCATCGCATCGCATAAATCAAATGGGTTGATTGAAAAGTCCATACCCGATCTCCCAACATGCGATTAGCCCCATCCTCTTTAACCCCCAGTCACATTATCCTTCATATAACCTCCGGCCCCGCAATCGGGTGCCTGGCCGCATAATACGTATCCCGCCCGAAAATATTAAAAACCTTATATTATTTGAAACTTTGGGGTTTTATGTTTTTCCAAGGTTTTTCTGCCGGTTCGAAATGTGAGCAATCTCCACCATAGAAATCAACCTACAGATCCGACAGTGCGGAACCTATCAAACTCGGTGGACCCCACCAGCCGTGCGCTGTTTTCCCAAAACCATATGGTTTTCATTGCACCGCCTTCGAGTGAAGGGCGATTTTCGCTCGATGGCCAGCGATGCCATACATCGCGTGACACACATCCTAGACACTGTTCCGGAAACCACCGTCCATCGCGCATTATCGTTTGGACCAAGACACCCAACGATATTGCTGTGCACCATCCGATATGGGCCTACTCATCCAACGGTGATCGCTTGCCGAAGCTGTCCGATGGTAAACGAAGATGCACACACAATAACTGGGCTATCGTACATGCGGAAATGACATCTTGGCCGTCGATCTCATCTGCAGATCGACGACCCACAATTCATCTCTTGATTTCTTCGTTTCACTTTCAACTTCTGCTCCTGACTGTCGATCTTTGCGCGATCGACGGCTCAGATTTAATCTTCCTCTGTCCATTCTATGATCTATCCCGATTAATCCCGACCGTTGGATGATGCCATCCAACGGCCATGCTCCTTCCACACGTCCTCTGAAGCAGTCAAACTATATACGCAAGATTTTATAAGTTTTGTTTGTAGTTTGTAGGGTTTAAGGTTTTTTTCGCCATACTGAGGAAATTCGCAGGCTGAGGGTGACGATTCTCTCGCCTTCCATTCACTTCAGAAATCATTCACAGGTTTCCATTTCACGTTTCGTCGGTGTTTATCCAAGCACTGATGCCGCATAACCTTGCGTGACCCTGCATATCAGCAAAAACCAGGGATTTAACACAGCGAAAGTGTATCAGTGCCGAAGACCAAAATGCATCAGAAAAGAGGATTAGAGACAGTTTCAGGGGGATTACGGCTAAGAATTTTTATCAAAAGCCTAATCCCCGATTCGAAACACAAGTTAAAGAAGATCTAAAGGGTCTTGTCAATAGGAACGCCTCCACCGCCACAAAATGAGGCAAATTGATCCCTTTAGTCATCACAACGCCACCTGTGCCTCAAAATATTCAATAAGAAGCTGAATTTATTGATCAGGCACCTACAGCCTCACAGAAAATCAAAGGCTGCCGAACAAATAAATACTAATCAAGGGTCTTATCTCCAATTTGTCGGCAAAACTATTTTAAAGGTTAAAGAACAGTCCAGAAGTAGATCTTTTCAATCATTAGGCCTTGAAAGACACAACCAGACTTATGAAGCAGAGTAATAAATGATTACATTCCTACCTTATGTCTTTCCTGGTCCCCAAAGACCAGGAATTGCATTGATTACATAATTAATAATACTTGACCCCTGGGAAATCCTCCCACCTCTTCATTCTTCTATAAATACTTCTGTAGAAGATGAGAAAATGTTGGTCTCTGGACATTTGAATGCATGTAATAGTTATTCTGAAGCTACTGATGCCCTGTTTGCAACTTAAAGATACACAAGCTGATATGAGAAGTTTGAAGTTGTAGAGACCCACTGGGCTTGCTGATTGTTACCGGCTTGAACATCAAATACAAGATACTGATTTATGGGATCCTGATTTGTGTCAATGGTGATGTGTTCCTCACTGTCAATTGTTATTTTGCTTAATGTTTTCATTCTATTCATTTTCTCTGATAAAGAGCAGCAAACATAGAGCTAGGATTTACTTTCTACAGTACCCTACTCTCACTGAAAACTTTATTGTCTATGTTTTCTTCATTTGAATGTTCTCTTCGAAGAGTACATCAATGCAGGCTGGTTTAAAGGCACTTTTCTGATCTAAATTGCTCTTTGTTACTGTTATCCATGTTTTCCTTATTGAACATGCCGAAGAAATATAGTTTAAAAGCACTTGTTTGATCTTATGCTATTCAACTGTCTTTTAATGTTTTCTTACTGAAAGTACTTCAAAGTAGGCTAGTTTAAAGGTATTAACCTGATCTCAGAATAATTTTATGTTTTCCTTATTGAATATGCTGAAAGCAGGGTAGTTTAGAGGCACTTACCTGATCTTAAGCTTTTCAATTTTTATTTATGTTTTCCTTATTGAATATGCTAAAAGCATGGTAGTTTAAAGGTACTTACCTGATCTTAAACCTATTCAACTATTTTTTAATGTTTCTAACTGAAAGTACTTCAAAGCAGGCTAGTTTAAAGGTATTAACCTGATCTTAGAATACTCTCATGTTTTTCTTTAAGTACATGCTGAAGCAATATAGTTCAAAAGAACTTATTTGATCTTAGGTTGTTTCACTATACCTTCATTTGTTTGTTCTTCATTTCCTATCTGTTTCATTCCATAAAATCACCTTAAGAGATCCTTTGACATAAGTGACTTGCCCCATGGATCCTGCTTGAACTTTGCTGTCCAATTAGAATACTCCTATGACTCCATAGCCCAATGGGTTAAAACTGTCTTTGCCTTCCTATCAGCCAAATCATTCCTTCATTTGCATACACCTTCAGCCTTCATTTTGGAACTACCGTCACTTTCATCATGTCCTTGCCCAACCAAAAAAAAAAAACAAAACCCAAGCTCTTCATAACTAGCCTAATATCATAATTTCAGCTATTAAAGATTACATCTTTAAACTCATTTATAGAGAGATCCCTCTCTGGATTCAGGAGGGCTAGATCCTAGAATCCCAAAGTTGGTTGAAACGATGTTGCTTCTGTAATTGGACTCTGCCAATCTTGCCAATAAATGACAGATTCCTAACATTTCTGGAGACTCCACTGGGGAACAAATTCCCTTAAAAAATTCATAAAACTTGTGAGTAAAAAGCAGCCTTTTCAAGCACTGCCAAAGAATGGTCATCATGATAAAACTTGTTTGAATCAGTGACAATCTAGGTAAACCCTAGGATTCTCTTAAGACTTTATCAAACCTTGAAAAATCAGCTGGCTTAGCCATAAGAGTAGACTGTCTTTGTCTCATAACCGTAGCTAAGTTTTGAACCAGAGTTAGGATATTCTTAAAAACCACACAACTGAAAATAACTCAGAAAAAACATAAAAATATTTCAGATTGGTAGTAAAGCACTTACTCTTACTTTTCACTGACCTTTGATGTGTTTTACCCCATACTCTTAGACAGAGTCTGGAAAGGGCCAGTTAGCCTCTAGATCTCATCCTCTTTCAGAGGTGTCATATCTGGTAAATGCCCTCCCAGTCAATCTCTGGTTAGAGTTTGTTGTGTTCCAGGATATCCTTGAAAAGGGATATTTCACAAGCATGGTGGTGGACCATAAAACCTTTTACCTCGAAAAGAGCTAAAAACTTCCACTTGGCGACTCCACAATCCTAAATAGACCTTAAGACTCCATTGGGAAGAACCCTGATCATCATAATATTATTCAAACTCAGTTAGAGGAATGTAGGATTCAAATTTAGGTAAACAGGTTAGTTAACCATTCAAAGACTGTCATATCTGGTTGAACTTTTCTTGTTTATTTGGGTCTTAAAAACACAACATAGTGGCTCCTAGAAAGATTCACACTAGAGCCTATCCTGACCCTGATCCACCTGAGGTAGTTGATAACACAGAAAGTATCCTTAGGAACTCTCCTAAGATTAATTTATCAACTGTTTTCAGATCACCGTTGAGAGCTAACTCAGTCCCTGAAAACCTTTTAGATCTACAAAAATCTCAAGCTGATTTAGTAAATCCATTTAGAACTAGGTCTCTTGGTGATTTAGATCAGTTAGATTCTGAGTCTTCACTATCATCCCCAGACACTAGTAAACCTCTTGGTAGCAGAGAAACAACACCTCCTGATTTGCATTTTCTTCACAATTTAGGTGTCTCTCATCCAAGATCAGCTCAGCAATCTATTCCTGGTTCATCCACTTCTACTCACCCTACATCCACTGTCCAAACCACCCCACTTCAGCCCACTATTCCTCTTGTGAACCCACCTCCACCACATATCATGGCAACATGGTACGCTCCTTTAGTCCTTCCTGCACCACTAGTCAATCTTCCACAGGACTATCAATCCAAAATCCCATTATATGATGCTAGCAATGCTACATCTGCATCACAACATGTGGACAAGATGAATGAATACTTTGACAGAAATGAAATTGATGATGATTCTGTCAAGCTTAGATTATTTTCTCAGAGCTTAGGGGGAGAAGTGAGGAAATGGTTCAAAGTTTTAACCCCCCATAGTATCCGTGATCTACAAGCCTTCCATCAAACATTCTTAAACAAATGGGAAGTAAAGAAAAACCATCTCCAAGTCCTTTCTAACTATAAGAATCTCCATAGAGGCACTGGGGAAAGTGTGCAAGCTTATTGCACTAGATTCAATAGTGTGTATAATGCACTTTCCCCAGAACTAAAACCTCCACAAGGCTCAACTCTAAACAAGTTTCCTGAAGGGTTTGACCCTGAGATGGCCTATCAGCTGAGAGAGAGAGATTTTGCAACTCTTGAAGATATGCAAAAGGGTGCTCTTTCTGTGGAAGTCAACTTGATAGAGAAAAGAGCAAGAATGAAAATTGAAAAGAGGGTGTCCTTTAGAGAGGAAAATGCCCCTTCTACTTCCAACTCAAAAATGGAAAAAATGATGGAGGAGATGATGAAGAAAATGAGCATCCTTGAGAGAGCACAAGCAAGTCAAAACCAAAATGCTCCTCAAAACAAAAACTAGAACCAGAATTAGAATTTTAGAAGGAACCAACCTCCAAATAGACCTAGGGAAGATGATCAACAGATCACTCCTCCCTTTTATCAAAATTATATAAGTGAGGTTGAGGAAACAGAGGAGATAACAGAGGAAGATGATATCAACATGTTGGGAGGAGATAATGATGAATTTGAGATTCATTTTGATAAGGAACAAGGTCTTCATACCCCTTATGATGACAACAAAGATGATAGTGTAAGTTATTTTCAGGACATGGAAAATATCATCATAGAGCCTCAAAAAGAATATGACCTTAGAAGCAAAACCAGTCAAAAAACTCCCAACGCCAAAACCTCTGACAAATATTCACAAAACAACACTACAACCAAGCCTAAAATTGTCAAACAAAAGGATAAAACAGTAGCTGTGAATTCTGATAGAGATAGAGAGAAAGGCACTCAAAACAAAGAAAAGCAGAGTGCGGACATTAGTAGTACTACCACTTCAGCTAGTACTCCTGTTAAGACCATTTTGTTAAAAACAAGTAGAACAAATCAGCTAGCTGATGTAGCTGATAAAGGGACAACTAATAAGGCTGAGACAAGTTCATCAAAGAACCAGATTCTTTTCAGCCTAGAGCAGGAAATTTCAAAGATCAAAATCTCTATTCCCCTGACTGAGTTAGCTGCCCAGGATGTATATAGGACCCAAATTTTGAAGGCTTTAAATATTGAGGATAATAATGACTCAGTCAATCTTAATGATGACCAGCTAGAGCTTATTTTTGGTCCTAAGATTGAAGGTATATATCAAGAGGGACCTGTACCTCCCTTTTATGTGAGTTTTAATGTTCATGACAAGATCCTGCATAATGCTATGCATGACTCTGGAGCCTCGAACAAACTTATGCCAAAGGTGATAATGGAAAGGCTAGGATTAGAAATAACCAGACCTTACAAGGATTTATATTCTTTTGATTCAAACAGAGTAAAGTGCCTTGGCCTGATCAAAGAAATTTGTGTGAATTTGACCCAAATCTAAACCAAGTGCATGGTAATGGATGTTGTGGTGGCTGATGTGCCTCCTAAGTATGTCATGTTATTGTCAAGGTCATGGGGTGCCAAGCTCCAAGTTACTATACAAATGGACATAACATATTCCACTATCCCTGTTTTTAGCCAGCTCAGAAGACTGTACAGAGAGTCACACATGAAATTCATGGTCAGTAGCGCAGAAAAGCCTGAAAATTCTCCCATTTATTCTATCCATACGGACCTGGATTCGTTTATCTTTTGCAATAATGAATCCACAAAACAGTCAGAGCCAGAACACAGTGACTCAGATAAACAGTTAGAGACCCCAAATCTGGAAATAAATGCAGTTCTAGATATGGAAGAAAACGAGAGATAAACTTTGGAACAGTGCGTTGAAACAACGAACCTGAATGAACAAAACCAAAATGGAAAACAACAGACTGCCCCTCATGCTTAGCTCCATGAAAAATCTGAGGAGGTGAAACAAATACAACTAAGTGCCGAGATTTCATAGCACCCTTGAGCACGTTGGTTGAAGAGGACAATAACCAAGACAAAACCGAAAATAGTCCTCTATGGAGTATGTATTTTGATGGGTCATGCACTAAGAGAAATGCTAGGGCAGGTGTCTGGATTACTAACACTGAAAACAACCACATAGAAAACATTTCCTGCAAATTAAACTTTCAGTGTTCCAATAACATAGCAGAATATGAATCCCTTCTCTTAGGATTACATCTGTTAAAAAAGTTAGGAGCCACAAGAATTAATGTGTATGGGGATTCAGAACTAGTCATCAAACAAGTCAATGGGGAATATAATGCAAACCATCCCAGACTTAGAGATTATCGAAACGATGTCATGGACCTTTTAAAAACTTTTGAGGAGTCCAAATTAATTTTTGTCCCAAGAAAAAGAAATATTGCCGCACACAATTTAGCTTTTGCGGCTAGAACATGCTTAACGCCAGTTGGAACCAAAGACTGTACAACTCAAATTAAGTTTAGACCAGCGGTGCCAGATAATGAAAAATATTGGCAGGTCTTTGAGGGTGACAAATAGATAGAGGATTTTCTGCTGGGTAGAAATGAATTTGAGTCATCTGATTCAGATTCTAAATGTGATGAAAATCACCTAAACAAAAAGTCCCCTAAAAAAGAAAAACCATCTGGTCCGATAGAAATCAACATGTTGAATAAAGGACTTGATACTCCTGCTGAAGAATACAAGGACACAGAAAACGAAGACATTGAGGTATTGTCGTCAAAAGACAAGAACATACCTAGGGGGCTAGCACCGTTAGAAGACCTCTTTGATTTTAACAATGTAGCAAAGAAGCCCACTCTAGAATACTCAGAGTCTGAGGTCCAGGAATGCAACATAGGCACCAAGGATCAGCCTAAAATGATTAAATTAGCTAAGTCCTTGCCACCAGACATGAAAAGGAAATACGTTGACCTGTTTAAAGAGTTTGTCGATGTGTTTGCCTGGAGCTATGAAGACTTGAAAGCCTACGATATAGAAATCATCCAGCACAAGATCCCTTTGAAAGAAAACCAAAAACCCTTTAAGCAAAAACTGCGTAGAATTAATCCAATACAACTGCCTCTAGTAGAAAAGGAAATCAAGAAAATGTATGAGGCAGGAATCATTGTGCCTGTGAGTTTTTCAGATTGGGTTTCTAACCTTGTAGCCATGAGGAAAAAGACAGGAGAGATCAGATTGTGCATTGATTTCAGGAACCTTAACAGAGCCTCCCTAAAAGACAATTACCCTTTACCAAAAATGGAAAACATTCTACAAAGGGTAGTTGGTTCAGAGAGGATTTCTCTGTTAGATGGTTTTTTAGGGTATAACCAGGTTTTAGTACTCCCAGAAGACCAACTCAAGACAACTTTCACCACCCTTGGGGCACTTTCATGTATGTGAAAATGCCTTTTGGATTAATGAACGCTGGGGCCACTTTCCAAAGGGCCATGGACATTGCATTTTCAGAGGAGATAGGTCACTTCATTGTAATTTACCTTGATGACATAACAATTTATTCCAAATCTGATGAAGAGCATCTAAGACAATTAAGAAAGGTCCTTGAAAAGTGTAGAAGGTTTGGGTTATCTTTAAATCCCAAAAAGACAGTGTTTGGCCTTCAGGAAGGTAAACTCCTTGGCCATATCATATCAGAAGAAGGGATTAAAATAGATCCAAATAGAGTTGAGGGAATACTACAGATTAGCCAACCAAGGAACATAAAAGAATTTCAGTCCTTTATTGGAAAGATTAACTTCTTGAGGAGGTTTATTCCCAACTTAGCAGAGCTCCTTAGAAACATGACTAATATGCTCAAGAAAGAAGTAGGAGTGAAGTGGACTGCAGAAACCAAAAAATCCTTCGAATTGGTAAAACATGCACTCACCCGGACACCAGTTCTAATCAGCCCTGACTTTTCAAAAGAGTTCCTTATTTTCTCCTTTGCCTCAGAGCATACTGTGGCTGTAGTCCTGTTGTAGAAAAACCCGGAGGGACAGGAACAACCCATTTCTTTTTTCAGCAAGGCTTTAAGAGATGCACCCTTGAAATATAACATAATGGAAAAACATGCCTATGCTTTGGTAAAAGCCTTGAAGGACTTCAGGATGTATATTCTACATTCGCACATCATTGCCTATGTACCTAATATAGTGGTAAAGGACATCTTGTCCCAAGACCCAGATGGAAAGAGGGGTAAATGGATTGCTGGTATATTAGAGTATGACTTGGAAATCAGACCAACCAAACTTATTAAAGGTCAGGGCTTAGCTCAATTGATGGCTGCATCTAATCTACAAGCCCTTGAAATTAACATGGTAGATGCCTTGGATGAACAGGAAGAATTAGCTGCTCCCACTGTCGAAGAGCAGTTACAAAACTCACCTTGGTACACTGATATCTTACATGTGCTTGAAAATATTAATGCTCCTCCTAATTTATAAAAAACAAAGGCCAGGTTTTTAAAGTTGAAAGATAGGAACTATTGCATTTTAAATGAATGTTTATTCTGGAAAAATGCTGATGGTTTATTACTTAAATGTTTGCCTGACGTTGATGAAGAAAGGATCAAGTATGAATTCCATGAAGGAGAGTGTGGAGGCCATCTTTACTGGAAAACCACAACTAATAAAATCCTTAGAGCTGGCTATTACTGGCCCACCCTTTTTCAGGATGTCCATAAAATGATAGTTGCATATCACAAATGCCAAATTTTTGAAGGCAAAAGAAAACTTCTTCCTTTACTATTACAACCTATCACTGTTGAAGCTCCTTTTCAACAGTGGGGCCTAGATTTTATAGGGTAAATCCATCCTGCTTCGTCTGCCCAACACAAATGGATTCTCATAGCCACTGACTACTTCACAAAATGGATTGAAGCCATCCCTTCTAGGAATGCCACAGATTCTGTCATTATAAAATTCCTTGAAGACCATATCTTGTTTAGATTTGGTTGCCCTAGGAAGATTATTACTGATAATGCTACTGCTTTTTGTTCTAAAAAGATGATTGAGTTTTGTAATAGGTATCAGATTACACTTGGTCATTCTACTGCTTACTACCCTCAAGGTAATGGGCTAGCAGAATCATCAAATAAAAGTTTGGTGACCATCATCAAGAAGCTACTTGAAGAGAACAAAAAATCATGGCATAACAAGTTGGTGCATGCTCTGTGGGCAGATAGATTGACCACAAAGAAGTCCATTGGAATGTCCCCTTACCAGCTTGTTTATGGAGCACATGCAGTGTTTCCTACCAGCCTGGGTGTACCAGTAATAAAATTAATCCAAGAAGTACAGTCATAAGAAGACAACATGATTAGGAGAATTAGTCAGACAATACATCTTCAGCAGACTACGAAAGAGGTTTACAATAGGGCTCAGAAGGTGCAAGAAAACATAAAGAAGTTGTTTGACAAAAGAACAAAGGCTTGTGTTTTCAACATTGGAGATAAGGTTCTCAAATGGGATTCCAAAAGAGAGGATAAGGGTAAAAATGGAAAATTTGATAGTTTGTGGAAAGGTCCTTACATCATTCAGTCCACCGTTGGTCCTAATGCCTTTTTTCTACAAGAGTTAGATGGCACAGATCTGTTTGGGGGTCCTGTCAATGGCAGGGTCCTTAAGCATTACTACTGCTGAGTTTGATTTTAAAGCTTTCATTTCCATTATAAATACCATTTCTTTGTTCAGTCTCATAAAAGAAAAAGTACAAAAACAAATAAAAAGAAAAGAAAAGATGGCATATTGTGAAAACAAGAAGGGTATAGCCCCTTACCAAAAAAGAGAAAGAAATTCTGAAAGTGTGCAAGCTTAAATGCCACTCCTGAATAACACACTTCTAATTAGTCAAACTGTTTAATCTTGACTAATTAGTTTTAAACTTACTGTTGATAGGATAGTGAATTTGATTTGCCTAACTATTTAATCTTGGCTTATCAGTGGGTAGATTAGGATAGAAATTAAAGGTTCAAACATGCTTAAATCTGAACCTAAGGTTTCAAAGAGAGATGAATCAAATATGTTTTATTTTCTTGAGTAAAAAAAGATCAAAATCTGGTTCTAATTAACTCAAGATCTGAACCAGAGAATAAAGGAGGAATAGCTCACATAAGGGTCAAAACAGAGCTGTAAAAAGGTGAAGGAAGTGCACGAACTTTTAGATCTCAAGCCTTCACCATTTTTTGTTTAATTTTTTTTTTGCAAAATAAATGTCTATGTGGAGCTTGTTTTTATGCCATAGATCACAGCAAGTCAAACAACTTAATCTTGAATTAACTGCTTTTAAATTGATGTTTTAGAATTTAGAGAATGAAAATATGTTGGAGAATTTAATCCCAACAGATGGTAGATTAGGTAGAGAATTATCTGAACTCAACTGAGTTCAGAGAGAAATAAGGAGTAGAAATAGATTAGATTTCCTGCTTTCAAAGGAATAAAATGTTGTAAAAGAGTTTTCCAATCCAAGTGCACTCTGATGAATAAAAAATGTTAGATCAGTAGGATTGGGTAGGTAGAAAGCTTGTTGATGAAGATCCATTGTTTTTATGACTACTACATGTTTTCGGAGCAGAGTAAGATCATGCCAGCAAAGGAAGGACAACCCAATGGATCAGGCACAGGTCAACCTCCCAGAGAATATAATGGATATGGCACAGGTCAGCCTCCCAGCGAATGTAGTTCTGAAGTTCTTGATGCCTTCAAGAAGGCACTATCCCCAAGTGGAGCCACTGTTGGCCACCTATAGAATTTGTTCCATCAAAAGGTGGCCAAAACATTTGTTCAGCCTCTAAGAGACAGTTTTATTACTAAAAGTGTATCTCTTAAAACCTCTGGAAGACATCATATCCTTGTTTCAATCTTCGTTGTTGTTCCCATTTCAAGCCTAGAAAATTCTGCTCAAAATTCTATGAGAAAGACTGTTGCAAAACACCCTTCTCCCACTCAGAAACTAACCTTCATCTTTTCCCATCATTTTCCTCTGTTTTCCATTTCCCTCATCTCCCCTTCATAAAATTGCCTTTGCAGAGTTTAAAACCCCTTTTAAAACTCTATCAAAAACCTTCAATTACCCTTTGAAAACCATTGAAAATCATAAAAAACATATGTTTGTGCATAAGGGTTTAACCCCCTTTGGACTAAGTTTTTAACCACTTCCGATCATATGCCTACACCCTGGGACCAAGTGCCAACTCTGGGGGCGTTTATCGCATTGCAAATATCCAAATGCACGTGTCTTTCCATATTATAAAGTATGCGATGCGATGAGCCTTTATACTTTAGAACCCGATGCGATCAGCCTCCTTTGTTATCAATTCTAGATTTCATGTTTTCTTTGAAAAAAACCAAGAGCTAAAGTCCTAGCGCCCATTGCATTGCATAAATCAAATGGGTTGATTGAAAAGTCCATACCCGATCTCTCGACATGCGATTAGCCCCCTCCTCTTTAACCCCCAGTCACATTATCCTTCATATTACCTCCGGCCCCGCAATCGGGCGCCTGGCCACATAATACATATCTCGCCCGAAAATATTAAAAACCTTATATTATTCGAAACTTTGGGTTTTTATCGTTTTCCAAGGTTTTTCCGCTCGTTTGAAATGTGAGAAATCTCCACCGTTGAAATCAACCTACAGATCCGACGGTGCGAAACCTATCAAACCCGGTGGACCCCGCCAGCCGTGCGCTATTTTCCCAAAACCATATGGTTTTCATTGCACCGCCTTTGAGTGGAGGGCGGTTTTCACCCGATGGCTAGAAATGCCATACATCGCGTGACACGCGTCCTAGACACTGTTCCGGAAACCACTGTCCATCGCGCATTATCATTCAGACCAGGACGCCCAACGATATTGCTGTGCACCGTCCGATCTGGGCCCACTCACCCAACAGTGATCGCTTGCCGAAGCTGTGCGATGGTTAACGAAGATGCGCACACAGTAACTGGGCTATCGTACATGCGGAAGCGACATCTCCACCATCGATCTGATCTGCAGATCGACGGTCCACAATTCATCTCCCGATTTCTCCGTTTGACTTTCAACTTTTGCTCCCGACTGTCGATCTATCGATGACTTAGATTCAATCTTCCTCCGTCCGTTCTATGATCTCTCTCGATTAATCCCAACCGTTGGATGATGCCATCCAACGACCATGCTCCTTCCAAACGTCCTCTGAAGCAGTCAAACTATATGCGCAGGATTTTATAACTTTTGTTTGTATTTTGCAGGGTTTAAGGTTTTTTCCGCCATACTGAGGAAAATTCGCAGGCTGAGGGTGACGATCCTCTCGCCTTCCATTCACTTCAGAATTCATTCGTAGGTTTCCATTTCACGTTTCATCGGTGTTTATCCAAGCACTAATGCCACATAACCCTACGTGACCCTGCATATCAGCAAAAACCAGGGATTTAACACAACGAAAGAGTATCAGTGCCGAATATCAAAATGCATCAGAAAAGAGGATTAGAGACAGTTTCAGGGGGATTACGGCTAAGAATTTTTATCAAAAGCCTAATCCCCGATTCGAAACACAAGTTAAAGAAGATCTAAAGGGTCTTGTCAATAGGAACGCCTCCACCGCCACAAAGTGAGGCAAATTGATCCCATTAGTCATCACGACGCCACCTGTGCCTCAAAATATTCAATCAGAAGCTGAATTTATTGATCAGGCACCTACAACCTCACAGAAAATCAAAGGCTGCCGAACAAATAAATACTAATCAAGGGTCTTATCTCCAATTTGTCGGCAAAACTATTTTAAAGGTTAAAGAACAGTCCAGAAGCAGATATTTTCAATCATTAGGCCTCGAAAGACACAAACAGAGTTATGAAGCAGAGTTATAAATGATTACATTCCCACCTTATGCCTTGCCTGGTTCCCAAAGGCCAGGGATTGCATTGATTACATAATTAATAATACTTGACCCCTGGGAAATCCTCCCACCTCTTCATTCTTCTATAAATACTTCCGTAGAAGATGAGTAGGCATGTTGGTCTCCGGACATTTGAATGCATAATAGTTATTTTTGAAGCTATTGATGCCCCGTTTGCAACTTAAAGATACACAAGTCAGATATGATAAGTTTGAAGTTGTAGAGACCCACTGGCTTGTTGATCAGAATCCTACGGAACATCAAATACAAATAATCGATTTATGATCCCCGAAGTGTGTCACTTGTGATGTGTTCCTCACTGTCAATTGTTATTTTGCTTAATGTTTTCATTCTGTTCATTTTCTCTGATAAAGAGTAGCAAACATAGAGCTAGGATTTACTTTCTACAGTACCCTACTCTCACTGAAAACTTTATTGTCTATGTTTTCTTCATATGAACATTCTCTTCGAAGAGTACATCAATGCAGGCTGGTTTAAAGGCACTTGTCTGATCTAAATTGCTCTTTGTTACTATTATCCATGTTTTCCTTATTGAACATGCCGAAGTAATATATTTTAAAAGCACTTGTTTGATCTTATGCTGTTCAACTGTCTTTTAATGTTTTCTTACTGAAAGTACTTCAAAGCAGGCTAGTTTAAAGGTATTAACCTGATCTCAGAATACTTTTATGTTTTCCTTATTGAATATGCTGAAAGCAGGGTAGTTTAGAGGCACTTACCCGATCTTAAGCTTTTCAACTGTTATTTATGTTTTCCTTATTGAATATGCTGAAATCAGGGTAGTTTAAAGGTACTTACCTGATCTTAAACCTATTCAACTGTTTTTTAATGTTTCTAACTGAAAGTACTTTAAAGCAGGCTAGTTTAAAGGTATTAACCTGATCTTAGAATATTCTCATGTTTTTCTTTAAGTACATGCTAAAGCAATATAGTTTAAAAGAAATTATTTGATCTTAGGCTGTTTCACTATACCTTCATTTGTTTGTTCTTCATTTCCTATCTGTTTCATTCCATAAAATCACCTTAAGAGATCCTTTGACATAAGTGACTTGCCCCATGGATTCTGCTTGAACTTTGTTGTCCAATTAAAATCCTCCTATGACTCCATAGCCCAATGGGTTAAAACTGTCTTTGCCTTCCTATCAGTCAAATCATTCCTTCATTTGTAGACACCTTCACCCTTCATTTTGGAACTACCTTCACTTTCATCATGTCCTTGCCCAACCAAAACAAACAAAACAAAACCCAAGCTCTTCATAACTAGCCTAATATCATAATTTCAGCTATTAAAGATTACATCTTTAAACTCATTTATAGAGAGATCCCTCTCTGGATTCAGGAGGGCTAGATCCTTGAATCCCAAAGTTGGTTGAAACGATGTTGCTTCTGTAATTGGACTCTACCAATATTGCCAATAAATTATAGATTCCTAACAGTAGGGACCATCTTCTGTGAGGTATCTGACCTCATGTGAGGCCTTTTGAAATCAAAAGTTTTGAAAATAACAAACACAGCTGAATATTTCCTCCTCACTGAACAACGAGAGGAAATAATGTGAAAAACCCAGGGAAAATAAACTTTGTTTCTTCGTCCTCGGCAACGATGCCAGAAAATTTTGTATCTCAAGAAACAATCCCTTGGATGTGGTAAGGATTCAGTTCTTAAGAAATTTTGTAAATGTAAGTCACAATTATAATATCAAATGGTCTCTACTTAACACCTTTGGAATATAATTATTTAATACACTCAATATTCTGATATAATGAAAGCCTTCACAATGCCATAAACTGCTGATATCCAAATGAAATGAAAAGAATAACTGTAAAGGAAACTTGAAGTGATATGCTAAGAAAAATAATCTATCACTTTTAAGTTTAAGAGGAATTCAAGGAGAGAGAGGATACTCAAATTAATATGCTGCAAACACATAATCTATTACTTTAAAGTTTCATCAAGATTTTGTGAAGAAAGAAGAGATGAGGTGAAGGAGCACAAATTAAGGTTGTTTAACTCTTACTCATAGATGTAATTAAGAGACTGGCTACTACATTACTTCACTTCATTGAAAGAGGAATAACCACAGAGCGAAACTGGAAAGACATATCAACATCAACGACTGCAGTAAACCTGATCTTCTTTCATTTATTTCTCAGAAAATTCAATACCAAATTAACGATCCTCCAGAGGTCCGAAACTCAGAACCCATTTTATTTATATCTATCTACTTAAATACATCACAGTGGTTTGTAACTCCTAAACTTCTTGAAACTATATACTACCTAAACTATTAATATTACTTATGCAATCATACTTTAGAAACAAATTAAAACTGGAAATATTGTTCGTTTTGCTGAACCTTATGTTGCTTATGGGTCCTCTCGAAGTGCCGAGGTGTCCTTTCTGGCTATGATGGAGTGACTGCATAGCTCTGTAATGATGCCTTAGTGCCCGAATTTACCCAACTCTCATGCTCCCAATAGGGCTACTATACGCTCTTATGCCTGACTCTACCTATGCCCCTATGCTTCAAACACTGTTAATCATATCACTTGCTACCCGACTTTGCCTCTTCTCCTTTGATTCGCATCAGGTCACTTACTTGAGTTTTTCTGCCGTGTTCTGCCTATTTCTTCATAAAATGGTGCATAATTGCATAAGCCCAGACTTGAAATCCCTTAGATTTCATCTTGGAACCACATTGCGTCTGTGCCAACATCGCACTTCACATTTCGCTGTCTTTAACTTTTCCTTAGCATTTATCTTTTAAAACTGTCGATTCGTGATTTGCGATCAGGCCCCACCGCATCACACATCGCAATTCGGTGATTATAACACTTACCCTTCACCCTTAACTTTTAAAACTTGCACTGTGCGATATGCGGGCCAAGGCCACGTCATCTGCCACGTCACCGCCATATCGTCTGCCACGTCAACTTACCACGTTGCACTTCGCATTTCGCTTACTTTAACTTTTCCTTAACACTTATATTTTAAAACCTGTGATGTGTGCTATGCGATCGGGTCCCACCTGGCATCGCACATTGCACTTCGACAAATTTATCACTTACCTCCCGTGCGTATCCTTTGAAACTTGCGATTTGCGGTTTGCGATTTAATCTTTGTCGTCTATCGCTCCGCTCCAGTTCTGCGCTTTGATCCTGACCATCCGCTTTTCCCTTTGTGCCTCCTCCAGAACTCTTAAGTGTTTAAGGGAAATGTGCCCTTTCTCCACCTTTGGGAAATTAGTTTGTTTGATCCATGGTGTAACCCTCCTGAGCTTATCTAGCGTTCTACCGTGCTGGTCCCTTTTGAGCTTGCAAATGAGCCCGACTCTACCTTGTTCGACGTGCAATGTTCTGAATGTACCCATCAGTCTGGCTCTTGAACTGTTCTACACGTGAATGAGCCTGACTAGACCCACATTCACATATCATCAAGTAATGTTAATGTACCAATGTATAAATCAAAATTCGTCTATGGCACAAAAAATTTTACATTTTCTATCATTTAGGCTTTTTTGGTGTTTTGAAAAATATTTCAATGGTAAATGAAAATGAGCCACAATAGGATCAGAGGTCATGATGACAGAAATAATGATCGAATAAGAGGTAAGTGGGTTTCCCAAACCCACAGAGGAAAAATGACAAATGAAGGATATCCCCAACCTGACATGAACTGCAAATGAGTGTTATTTTCAAGAGCGACAAGCTACCCAAAATGCACATAGGATGTTTACTTTCAATTTTTCCTCTATTATTTCTAATGAGTACCTATTTATTTTTTATAGCCAGTGTGAAGAGGACATCATATTCTGAGCGTGTAAGTTCATTATTCAAATGAATCCATCCTTGTAATTTTAACGAGCCCTAGGAGGGAGGAACTCGGTCTCGTCATGGTGACACTCTTTCGTTGTTTAATATTTAACAAGTCCAACGAAAGGGTAACTTGGTAACTTTTCATGTTTAAGGAGTTTGAAAAGAAACGAAAATAAATTTAATGTTCCTACTTAGCCTTAGCTAAGAGGAGACATTCAATTTTGATTTAATTTATGTTTTATGAATAAATGAATAAAGGAGGACATGTAAAACTCCTAAAAAGTCTGAATAAATCAATGCCCATGTGAAGAAAGACAAATCAGGGCTATGTACATAATCACTTGCAGGTGTGAAAGAGGTTTGAGCCAAAGATTTGGTCCACCTTGACCAAATCAACTGTGCTGTCTAGGTTCATTGCATCTCCAAAAGGGACTACGCAATTCTAGAAGGGAGCCTCTAATTTGAAGAGGGTTAACTCATCAAAGTGGTTTAGGGTTTGCAAGAGATTTCTCATATTATAAAAGAAGGAGGAGAGAACCATGAAGAGGTTATTGACAGCTCATATTTCTGAAGTATTTGTCTGCTTAGACAAATACCATTCTCTGCTGTTTAGTGGAGGATTGTGATCGGAATTCTTGTTTAGGGGTTTCATCTCTTCCCTTGAGAATCATTGGAGGAGTTCTTTGCTGAAGTGAGCCACTATCTGGTTTGAGGCCAAGCTCTATTTTCATGAGCAACGCTGGCCCATTGAGGGTTTTGCAGCTGCTATCTTTTGTAGCAAGTGGTGTTCTAGATCTGCTTAGATCTAGCTTGTTTTGAGAGGCTTTCTCTATTGGAGTGTGTTCTTCAGCCTACAAAGAGATAGCCTATCCATATTTTGTATCAGATCTATAATTTCATTCAAGTTTATTCAGTCTCCTTCACCCTCAATGCAGTTTCTGCTCAATACTATGTTATTTTGTGAGAGAGCTTTCTTGTTTTAGTTTGCTATCAGTTTGGAGGAAGATCTCTTGGTGTTAGGCTTGCCTTCCCTTGGTGATCTGTGGATTGGGTTGCTGATCCATGTCTCTATATATCTGATCTCTTTCAGTAATAAAATTTATCTACAGAAATTTCTGGGTTGTCTGCAGCACTGCAAATTGTAATTCAGATCTACAACTTATTATGCAATATTTTGATGTAATTCCAATTGGATCTTGTTCTTAAATTCATATAGTTTCTAGATCTGTATTAGATCTGATGTTTCATCCATACATATGTATGAGATCTTAAATGTAATGTACAACAGCTGAACCATCTGAAACATAATGTTGTCTATGTATTTTTGCAGTTTATTCCTAGTTGCAACTCTAATTTATGAAAGGATTTTCCCCTAGTTGTCTTTGTAATATGTTGTAGAGGCAATAAGTTCAAATATAAATCTGTTTTACTGTTATATATGTGAAGTGTCAGATATTTTTCTTTCCTCCTTTGAGTTTCAGTCAAAACTGCTCAATTCTAGTAGTTGGGGTTTTCATGTTGCAACAACTCTTCTCTTTGGCTGATTTCTAGCTAGTCTTGACTGTGGGAGATCTGTTTAATGTGCTTAAACTAATTTTTTTCAGATTAAATTATATATATATAAGTCACATAAAACATAAATGAGGGGATACCAACCCTGATATGCATTATTCTTGCTCAGATTTTCTTATACAACGTTTTCATTGAAGACCTTGTTGAGATTCCTGAAAGGGATTAATCAAAGTTCTATAGGCAGAGTGTACAGTTGGCTAGGTAGCCTCTGGTTCTCACCCTCTTTTTATAGGTGACATAACCAGTAAATGCCTCTGTAGTCCATATCTTAAATAGAATCTTGAGAATCCCCAAAAAGGAATATTACAGTGGTATCAGAGCTCCACTCTTGGCACAACCTGTGCTAGCATTGGAGCCTCAGTCATGCTGAATTCCGAAGATGAAGATCTTCTTTCTGAGAGGGAGAGGATATACCATAATAGAATTCATAGAAAGTATGACTATACTACTGTTGACCTTGACAAGGGTCAAGACAAGGGGAAAGCCGCTAAATTGCTGAATGATAAAGATAAGGAGGCAGAGGAGTTTGCAAAAACTCTCTTGGAAGCTATGCAAGATCTGTCCAAGGAGATAAAGGAGATGAGGATAGATTGAATGAGGGAGTCCCTTGGGAGATTCCATCAAGGAGAAAGTTCAGAAATGTCTCAGTTTGGGACTGGTCAACCTGTGAGCTTGCCACAAGTCCCACAGATCTCACAACGCTCTACAATGCCTACCTTCTTGGCTGTAGAGAATGAACGGCTACAAGAGCCAACCTCTTTGGAAGGCTAATTTGTAGAATATGATTCACAAAGTCAAAGTTTCAAGGATAACTTGAGCTTTCAAGACTTCTGCTATCTCAAGGACCGAAGGAGGCCGTGGCAATAGTACAGAGATGGAGGTTTCCTTCATGGGAGGCACCACACCATGGGCAGGTTCTTCTTGCCTAAGTTCAATGGATCACCCTCTTGTTCTGATAAAGCATGGGTGGAGAAGTTGGACATCTATTTCTAGCTGAATAAAGTGCCTAAAGCAGAAGCCATCAAGATTGTTGCGCTGCATTTTGAGGGAGAAGCCTACAACTGGTGGTTTCATGGTATTTCTACATTGGGGCACATCAATGTGTCCACTTATGCTGAGTTCACTAGGAGACTAGTGGAGATATTTGATCGGAAGGATCCATAGGCCCCTTTCATAAGCTTGGCAAAGCTTAAACAGACAGGAGATGCTGAGGCCTATATCTCTAAATTCCTGAGTTTGTCTGTAATGGCTCCTGATATTTCAGTAGCGAGGAGTGTCTATATTTTCATTGATGGCCTGGAAGAACCTTTTCATGGGTTTTTTAAGTCTACCAAGCCCATCACTTTGCATGATGCCATTCAAATAACTAGAGATCTCCAAGATGCCTTGCCAAGGGCAAAGGCAACCTTCCTAAGCAAAGCCACTCACTCTTCTAAGGGTAAGGAGGGGAAAGCTGCTCCACCCAAGGAAAGCTCACTGAAGAAGCTTCTTGACAATGATCTCTGGAGGGAGTTGAGGAAAAATAAATTATGTTTCAGTTGTCAAGAGCCATGGGTACCGAGACATAGATGTGCTACTGGAAGAGCACACTATATGGAAGTCTTCTCTGATTGTGAGGAGGAGGAGGGAAATGATGGACCTAGGAGAGGTCACAACATTGGTGATGATGAGGAGAAGGATCCATCATCATCCAGAGAAGAAGAAGGAGAATTTTCTCCAACTAGTGGAACTCTTGCTTCTTTGAGAGGAGTGCCCAAGTATTTGACTCTTAGAGTGCAAGGTTTAGTTATGAACCAAAGAGTATCTATTCTGATTGACAATGGGGAAAAATAAAAATTTATTGATGCTCATTTTGTGCAGAGGAGAGGGATCCCTACTGATACTTTTGATGGGTTTTTGGTTCCGGGAGATAGAACTATGCAATGCATGCAGTATGTTCCATCACTTTCTGTGAATATGGGAACCTACACATTTGAGGACCACTTCTTTGTAGTGGACATACCAGACACCAAAATAATCTTGGGTGTCCAGTGGTTGATTAATTTTGGAAAATTCACCACTGATTGGACGGCCTTGTAGATGGAATGGGTGGATTTGAAGATTGGGAAACAAAATGTCATTCAAGGCATGCACACCTACCCTTCACTTGATGTTTCTACCCACACAACAAAGATGGAATTGCGCAGTGGGGGCAAGGAACTTACAGTTCCTTCTCTCATGTTTATGAGAATGCTGCAAGGGACATTCTTACATCATGGCAAGCCACTTGGGGTGCCATTAGATTCTGTGGGGAAAGCCTCACCAAGTTCTGAAACAATGGAAGAGAGGGTCATAGAGCTGTGGGAGGAAGCAAGGGGGGGGATCAACCTTCCCACAAAAAGTTTTGGCATGCATAGTGCCAAGGAAACAAGCAAAAAAAAGGCAAGCACCACCATAGATGCATCAACAATGCTGTTCTTGTTGAGAAGTGTAGATCCATATTGGAGGTCTCAACTCCTTGTGGAGTACTCCAAAGATCTGCACACCGGATGATCTTAGATGGCATGAAGCAAGGAGGAGGCTATTTGGTCCATGAAGGGGTCATCTATAATCTTGGTAAAGTATTCTTGTCTCAAGCCTCCAAGCTTAAGCAAGAGATACTACAAAGAGCACACAAAGAGTTCCTTTCCAGCTACATGCAGTCAACAAAATTCTATTCCCTAATCTCGAAGAGTTTTGATTGGGAGGGGATGGAGGAAGAACTACATCAGCATTATAATTGGGAGGAACTATATCAGCACTTACAAGAGTGCAATAGGTATGTTTAGATGGGGCAGCCGAGGGCTTCTATGCAGCAGACATTTCAACCATCTCTTTCTTCTCTTAAAAGAGGAGAAAAGCCCATGTATACCTCTATGTGTATGGGAGACTTGTATGGTAAGGAATTTGATCTTATGGAGCAAGTTTATTTTTCTAATTTGGTACATTATCTTACCATATGTATGTAGTCCATGGCTCCTAAAAGGAGTGATAATACATGTAGATCTCATGGCATTGATGAGGCCAATAAAAATTCCACAGTTGGCCACTCCCTTGAGGTGCAAAGGGAGATTATCTATCATGATGGGTGCTTCCCAAAGGCACCTAATGAGGGCTTCACTTTCAGCCATGTCAAAGTGACCCATGTAGCAAAGATGTGGTGGGGGTACCACCTATCACACTCAGATCTAATCAAAACAAGGAGTGCACTATGCTGGTACCTTATGTGCGATTGTGACCCACCTCCTCAAGTGAAAATTTCAGTTTGCCTATATGTGATTTTGCTTCCATACATAGATGACATATTGGTATTGTTTATGGGTATGTATGGGAAAAAAGTAATTAGTGTACATGTGCCACATGGGATGGAACTTTATCCTGTACTTCATGATACATGTTTCAAATATGAAATTGCTTCACCCATGTTCATTTCTATTGAGTTTTACACTCTTGAAGGGGCAGACTATGCACCTATCATGTTGGCATTGGAGGAGAAGTTTCTGATGTATTGGCTTGATGAGCACTTAATCCATGATGAAAGCTTGATTCTTGATGGTGCCATCAATGGAGAAGGTGAAGAACTACAGCTCTTACCCTGTCAGTTGCTTGTGGACAAGCAACATTTTGGAGGGGAGGGCTGTAATGTTCCTACTTAGCCTTAGCTAAGAGGAGACATTCAATTTTGATTTAATTTATGTTTTATGAATAAATGAATAAAGGAGGACATGTAAAACTCCTAAAAGGTTTGAATAAATCAATGCCCATGTGAACAAAGACAAATTAGGGCTATGTACATAATCACTTGTAGGTGTGAAAGAGGTTTGAGCCAAAGATTGGGTCCACCTTGACCAAATCAACTGCGATGTCTAGGTTCATTGCATCTCCAAAAGGGACTAAGAAGTTCTAGAATGGAGCCTCTAATGTGAAGAGGGCTAACTCATCAAAGTGGTTTAGGGTTTTCGAGAGCTTTCTCATCTTATAAAAGAAGGAGGAGAGCAACATGAAGAGGTTGTTAATAGATCATATTTCTGAAGTATTTGTCTGCTTAGACAAATACCATTCTCTGCTGTTTAGTGGAGGATTGTGGTTGGAATTCCTCTTTAGGGGTTTCATATCTTCCCTTGAGGGTCATTGGAGGAGTTCTTTGCTGAAGTGAGCCACTATCTGGTTTGAGGCCAAGCTCTATTTTCATGAGCAGCGCTGGCCCATTGAAGGTTTTGTAGTTGCTATCTTTTGTAGCAAGTGGTGTTCTAGATCTACTTAGATCTAGCTTGTTTTGAGAGGATTTCTCTATTGGAGTGTGTTCTTCAGCCTCCAAAGAGATATTCTATCCATATTTTGTATCATATCTGTAATTTCATTGAATTTTATTCAGTCTCCTTCACCCTCAGTGTAGTTTCTGTTCAATACTGCGTTATTTTGTGAGAGGGCTTTCTTGTTTCAGTTTTCTATCAGTTTGGAGGAAGATATCTTGGTGTTAGGCTTGCCTTCCCTTGGTGATACATGGATTGGGTTGATGATCGATGTCTCTATAGATCTAATCTCTTTCAGCAATAAAATTTATTTTCAAAAATTTCTGGGTTGTCTGCAACATTGCAAATTGTAATTCAGATCTACAACTTATTATGCAATATTTTGATGTAATTCCAATTGGATCTTGTTCTTAAAGTCATATAGTTTCCAGATCTATATTAGATCTGATGTTTCATCCATACATATGTCATATATCTGAAATTTAATGTACAATAGCTGAACCATCTGAAAAATAACGCTGTCTATGTATTTTTGCAGTTTATTCCTAGTTGCAGCTCTAATTTCTGAAGGGATTTTGCCCTAGTTCTCTTTGTAATCTGTTGTAGAGGAAATAAGCTCAAATATAAATCTGATTTAATATTATATTTATGAATTATCAGATCTTTAGCTTTCCTCCTCTGAGTTTCAGTCAAAACTGCGCAATTCTAGTAGCTGGGGTTTTCATGTTGTAACAACTCTTCTCTTTGGCTGATTTCTAGCTAGTCTTGACTATGGGAGATCTGTTTAATGTGCTTAAAATAATTTGTTTCAGCTGAAATTATATATATAAGTCACATACAACATAAATTAGGGGATCCCAACCCTGATCTATGTTATTCCCTCTCATATTTTCTTATACAACGTTTTCATTGAAGACCTTGTTGAGATTCCTGAAAGGGATTAATCCAAGTTCTATAGGCAGAGTCTACAGTTGGCCAGGTAGCATCTGGTTCTCACCCTCTTTTTATAGGTGACATAACCAGTAAATTTCTCTATATTCCATCTCTTAAATAGAATCTTGAGAATCCCCAAAAAGGAATATTACAATAAAACTCCATGATGTCCCATTTCGTAAATCGTCTCTCGAAGCTGAAAAGGTAGAAAACAATATCTGAGAGAATCTCTTGACCATGTTAGATCAAGGTATTCATTTTTCATAAATACTGAATCTCAGCTTGAAAAGGGGTAAAATTATACTGATATTACCTCAATTCATTTACTTTAATGAGCTTGAAATGACGAGTACTCGACAATATTTTCATTTTTCGAGAGTCAGAAAAGAGTTGAAAGTTGACTTTAGGTCTTATCACCCATAAATTTTTGAAACATTACCAAACATGGTCCTATAGTTCACTCATCAAAATGATAAGGTCTCCTTAGATATTTCAAGTTGGTAGATGATTTTTTTTTTTTTACATTTTTAACCTATCCTAAGTCTCATGGTCACCTCCATTTATGTAATTTCATGTCCCATCAGTCCTCATATGGTGTCAGTTTTCATTCTCCATGCATTTAAAATAAAAAAGGGTTCTTTTGGAAGTTTTTCAATTTTTCGTAACGTTTTATACAGGAAAAAAAAAGTTTTCGCGACGAAATTTCCTAATAGTTTCATAGAGAATCTGTCAGAGGTTAAACTAACTTCGCTACGAAAATATGTTTTCTAACCTGTATTGTCAAATTCACTATGAAGTGTCATTCTATGATTGGAGGAGTTAGGGTGGTGGTCATTCAAGTCTGTTATGGTTAATTCAAAGGTACATATATGTGTTTGAGGTCATCATTACCTTTTTGGGCATGTATGTGTCATGATTGAAGCACAAGCTGTCAGTTAAACCATAAAACCTTACCTCAATTAGCATTTTGTAATATTTCACTTTATCTTTGCGTGTGAGTTCATCCCTGGAAAGCTACTTCATCGAGCTAAGCAGGTTGCTGGAAGATTTCAACTTTGCAGGTGTCATCAAGCAAGCGAGGCTGTGAAGATATAAAGCACCCATGGTTGCAAGAAGGAAAACAAACAAAGGTGGTCATTACCACATGTTTGAGCCCATGGTAATGAATTTACTTAATGAAGACCCAACTGCCATGGATATTTTTAGAAGAATTGGTTTCTTGCAATTTTGTTAGAGGTTGTAGGGCTTTCATCTACAGGTTTCCAAGGATTTTGCCACCAACTTCACAGGAACAACTTCAAAGGTTCGAATTCTAAACCTTACAATGAAACCAGACATCATTTCATCAGCAAAAAGAATACCTAGAGGAGGGTAAAAATGGTTTAAAGGCATCAAATTCACAATGCATGATTGCAAAGAGTTCATCAAACAAGAACACAGTGAAATTGATCTGACAAATGCTATCCCTAGGAGTTTCATGAAGGAAAATTATTCAAAGTTTTTGATGGTCATCCAGAAGTATTTTACCTGTGAAAAAAGGTTTCACATGGTCTACTCCTATCATCTTAGAATTATGCTGCATTTTGTGGGTAAGAGGTCACTTGACTTACCTTTTTATTTATACAAAATTATGGGGAAAATGTCATATAAGCCTTCAAATCAAAACATAGGGCAATGAAACTTCTCTTTTTCATCATGGTTTAATTAAGCTGTTGGTGTTAGAGGAATTGAGGAGGTTAGAAAGAGATTGGAATTCCTTCTTGTTCATGAGTGGTTATGAAATTGATGCTGTCACTCCTAAGAAAGCCACCAAACCTAGAAACATTTCATCACCAGCTGTGGCAGAGGAAGTTGAAGAAGGGAATATATCATCTCCTCCAGAACCAGTGAGCATGGACGAAGAACATTTGCAGAAGAGTGACACATCTAAAATAGAACCTGCAAAATAGAAGCAAACAATCAACAAACAAGGCAGCAAGAGAGTCATTAGGAGCTAAACAATGGCTAAAGGAAAATTGGAGGACATCCTGCATGCAATTGACATTGAAGAATCTCCCATTGTCCAAGCTGAAGACATTGAAGATGGAGGATGAAAGTTGAAAAAAGGTAAGATTGCTAAAAACTAGAGTTTGTAGGTGATGATGCTAGTTTTATTTCTCAACCTAGGAAGCCATTGACCAGACATGAAAGGAAGGTCATGGAAAGTAGCAAAGAGACTGAGAAAATTAATGAAACTGCTCAGCCACCAAGCATCATAGATCTGTCTTCACCTGCAAAAGAAGAGCTGATTATCAAGAAAAGAAAGGGTAAAGAGAAAATTATTGAAAAAACAGAAATTGAAACCCTTAAAGAGCAGTTAAAAGAGTCAGGTAAAGAGATATTATTTTTAAAGCAAGAGGCAAAGAAACATAGAGCTAAGAAGGTTCAGTTTGAGAAAATAAGGAAAATCTGGGAAGATCAAGTCACAAGTGTTTCAAAAACCTTGGAAAATACATAAAAGTTGATAAAGTGGACTCAACCACTAAGAGGAGAAGTCAAACACATCAAAAATATAAACTTTCACTTGCAATCCAAGAACAAGGCATTAAAGGACAAAGTGCAATATCTTCAGGAGCAATTGGATTTGATTCATGTGGAATTGGAAAAGAAAGGATTGAAGATGACAGTGGTAGAAGAGCCTATTAGTCAACTGACTGTAAATGAGGAGGAAACACCATAGGACTAATAAGTTGAGATGGAATATGTTTTAGGAGGTTCATAACATGCAAAAAACTAAAATTTTGTAGCTGGAGAACAATTTTTGAAGACCATCTTGAAAACAACATTTTATGATTTTTTACATAGTTTCATAGCGTACCTCAGGATTGAAGCCATAAATACGCTACAAAAACTCTTGTAGGTGCTTTTTTGCTTTAAAACCCAATTTTGACATGTTTTATGGAGGGATATCGATGGTTTGCAAGGTGCCATGACATAATGAATATGTTGGAACAACAAAGAAGTCAAAGAGATGGATGGAAAAGCCATTTTTTGTACGCTACTAAAACTCGCTACGAAACTGCCCAAAACTACCCTGTTTTTGTAGCGAGTAATTTTTGAAGAATTTTGAGCATCTTGACAGTACATCAAATAGCTGGAGAGCTCCAGCATGTCAGTGGACCTGATTAGCAGGTATTCATGACTTAAAGAGAGTACCACACAGCCAGCTCATCAGTAAAAACAACATTAAAGATGAAGGTCATGGATTCCTAGAAAGCATGGTTATGTTCCACAGATCCAGGGGTGCTTTAAAGATGTAAATTGGTGGTGAACTTGGATATTTGTCCTTTGAGCATGTGACATTCATTATGTAACCATTATGTAACTGTTTCATAGATATGATAAAGGAATGTAATAAATAGGAGACATAGTCCTATTAAGAGTTTGTTTTCTTTAAGGATAGCTATCATTTTTCTGTTTCAAGTTAGTGGTTCAGTTATGATAGGTGTCAGAGTAGAATTTGAAGAGCTAGACAGCCAGGTAGATCATCCATATTGTAAAGAATGTCTATTTATAGACAAAACATCAAAGAAGCAAGGGGTTGGAGAATATTGCACCAAATTGCTGCTTGTATGTTTTTATCCGTTATCAATAATACAAAGTGACATTCTAATTCCAGACCTGAGATTCTCATGAGGTTTTAATGTGTTATTGATCTGTATCTTTGTGTTTAATCACTTGCAGTATATTTCATCTCTAATTACTCAGAATTCATAATATTATGCTTTGACTTCCTTTAGTGGTGAAATGACCGTGTTTTCCTATGTTATGTGTGTCAATTATTTGTCTTAAAAACCTCTATCTGCCTCAGCTTCTATGAGAAGAACCACTGTCACTAAGACCACTAATTGTTGACTCCATAAGCCCAATGGTAGCAAGCCTTAATTTTTCAACCTGCAATCATACAAAAACAAGTTACAATCCCATAGAGTTAGCCATCTAGTGCTATCCTTATTCAAAATTATAAACCCCTTTTGAGAGAGCCCTCTCAAACCGAAGAGGATAATCTTCAATTAGAAGTGGTTTGAAAGAGTTACATTGAGTTGATTGATGAGCAGCCAATCAAGATCAATTTGGTGATAAAACCAGGGGGGTTCCCTTTTCATTTATGTTTACCGAGTCGAAAAAAGAGATAAAATAAAACTCGTTTGCGTCAGAAATAATCACTGATAGTGTAAAGTGTTGAACTCTTAGTTAAACTGAGGGGGGGGGTGAATCAGTTTAACAAATTCATAATCTTTTAAACCTTTTAGTAAACCTTATTTACACCTTCATTTCATGTCCAACTTAATATGCGAGTAATCTTAGAATGTGAGCAGAAATTATTAATATAATATAACAACAAACTTAATATGAGAGCAGAAGGTATTAAGCAGATGATGTAAATCATATCAACACATAAAAATCATGCACAGAGACACCAGATATAAGTGGAAACCCATAAAGGGAGAAAACCAAATCTTATTATTGTTGTGATGCAAAGGCAAGCTCCAACTCCCTCTCACCACTATTTTTTATGGTGCACCAACTCCATGGTGAGGCTCCTACCTCAATTCTGCAGCCACAACTTCATAAAGGAAGCACCAACCTTCAATTTTCTCAGAACCAACCTACAGGAGGCTCCAACCTCAGTCAGCTACAACTGACAGCTATCAAGCTGCAACTTGATAGGGAAGCTCCAACTTCCTCAATTTATCAAACAGAATGTTTGCTGATTTACCTTAGATATCAGCTCTGTTCTGTAGCTTCTCTTTATGCTCTTCTTCTCTTAATCTTCTGTGCCTTACACTTCTATACTCTGCCTTCTCTATATTTTCTCTCTCTAACCTCTCTTATGCATATCCAGTTAATATTATTTATAGATTTCCTCACATGACTGTTTGTATTTCACAAAGAGTTTGGAGTGAACAGTCATGACTCTTTAGATTTTGTTTTCTCATTCCTTTTATCTGCTCATTCAATAAATATAACTGTAGGTGATTATTTTAATATTACAGCGGGATATTTTCTCTCTTCCGGAGACTTGCCAATGCATCAAAAAAAATAAAAATCAATTAAAACATTTATATTCAAATTACAATGAGAACTCCAGCTCAACTCATTTAGTCTTTTGGCTCGCTGCACGTTTTTCTTTTCTTTGACTGTGTCTGTCTTTTCTGTGACTGTGTTTTATCTCTTTTCATCTTTGTTTGCTTTTCTGCCCTCTGATATGGTGTGACTGCTGCATACATGTAACTCTGCTTTTTATATCAATGCATTTTATATAAGTGTAACTGCTGACTTTAAATTTGGGCATATTCCAACCCTTTACACACAGTAAGTGTCTTGTTGATGTGGTGAGTTCCGAAAGTGGAACGGACATATATCGCAATCGTTTTGTATTAATAATCACCCTCCAACTGAAGCCAAGGCCCGTGGGTGCACAGACCACGCGACATATTTCAATACAATCGCAACCGTTACATAAAACAATGCTCAATGTTTTATAACACCTTTTTAATAACACAGTACCCACAATATTTATCATGAACCATCAACAATAAAATCCTTTCTAAACTTCTTAATAAACCATGGAATTTATATTAATGAACAACTCTAGAAGAAATTTGCGATTACTCTGATGCGATGAGTCGCTCCGATTTGATGCGATGCGATGACTCCTTCTTCGATGCGATGTGATTAATTGCAATCGCAAACTCTAATTTGCGATAGTTGTCGTGCACTCAAACCAACCGTGTTGGCTGCGAGCAGCTGCGATGGTTGCGATGCGATGGTTTGGTTGCGATATCGCGATAGTTGCAATTGGTACATATTGCGATGATTACATAGTTGCGATATTTGTGATATTTGCGATAGTTGCGATATTTGCGATATTGCGATAGTTGCGATTTGGACTGGGCCCCAGCATTAACGATCTACCACATCCAACAGTCGACATCACATTGCACGGCTTCTGATGATCCGATGGATATCGCTCGGGCAACTTGCACGGAAAATAACGCGCGATGGCGCGCAGTGACAAGCGGTTTTGTGGAGTTGTACAGGGACGCGTGTCACCCGTTGTATGGAATCGGAGCCAAATTCTTGAATACCGCTCAACCCACAAAAGCGGTGCGATAAAAACCACCGTTCAGCTCCAAACCGCCGTTACTGTTCCTCTCAGTCATGGTTCCAGTTCTTCCTCGATGCGCCTGGTTCCGCCTTATGGTACTTTGGTTCTTTGAATCTCGCGCTACATATGGCTATATATATATATATATATATATATGCTATAGTCCTTTGTATATAAAGCGCAATATATACTTTTTCGCTGGAGTATACGATTCCTGGAATGAGATTTATATATATATGCATTACATTTCCACTCCAATCTATAGTGTATCTTCCAGTGGGGTAGGCGATTCTTGGAATATATATATATATAACGCTCGGCTGGGTAATTCTCGGAATTAAGGAACATATATATAAATATCTGCCAGCTTGGGCGATTCTCGGAATTTTATATATATATCCTCCAGCTGAGGTAGCGATTCTCAGAATAACGACTGTGTTTCTGCCTCTCCTGCTTCTGTCACTCTGCCTCTGTATTTCCTGCTATGATAATGGCTCTACCTCTATATTCGCTTCCTCTGTCTTTGCACGTCTCCTCTATATTTGCTTCCTCCGTTTGCTTCTTTGCTGCCTCCTTTGCCATCAATGAAAACATTTCCAACAATCTCCCCCTTTGGAATTGATGGAAATACACTTCTTGTGTTTGCCTGATAGGATCCTTTCTCTTGGTTCTTGCTCTTATTACTGTTGCTTGCTCTTCCTCCCCCTTTGACATCAATGTCAAGAGGTTCTAGTTTTTAGTGAATCTTCTATTCTCTGATGCTTTGTTTTTATCCTTTTTCAACATTTCATGCATTTCCGGGTTAAATTTCCCGACTTCGTACGATGCTGCTCCAAAATTTGGATTTGATACACGTTGAGTTTACTATTCTTCCGTGTTCAATTTACGTCGGTTTCACCATTATTCTTATACACCACTGACCCAATTTTCCTTTTTATTGATTCTTTTATGCTGACTGTATTATTGCCATAATCCCTTTGGTCCCGAGGACCTGTTTTCATGCTTCCCTTGTTGGCTGATCTCCCCCTGGAATGATATTTTCATTTCTGTTCTCCCCCTAAAACTATGATTTCTCTTCATATCAGAGAGTAGCATCTATAGATACTACCCCTAGTCTGTTTCTAAAATATTCAAATGGCTCTCTAGCAAGTGGTTTGGTAAATATATCTATTGTCTATTCTTTTGTTGGTAGATACTCCAGTTTTACTATCTTCTGAGCCACTTGTTCTCAGAGGAAATGATACTTGATTGGGATATGTTTAGTTTTTGAGTGAAGAACATGATTTTTAGATATACTTATAGCACTTGTATTACCACATTTAATTGAGATAGGTTCATTAATGCTTACCTTCATGTCCCGAAGAGTCTGCTTCATCCACATCACTTGTGTACAACATGCTGCTGCAGCTATATATTTTGCTTCTGCTGTAGACAGAGAGATAGATGTTTGTTTCTTGCTTAACCATGCCACCAGACTTTATCCTAGATAGAAAGCACCTCCACTTGTGCTTTTCCTTTCATCCACACAGCTGGCCCAATCTGCATCTATGTATGCTGTCAAGGTGAAGCTTTTGCCTTTAGGATACCAAAATCCATACTGAGTTGTTCCTTGTAGATATCTAAATATTATTTTCATTGCAAGAAGGTGATTTTGTTTAGGTGTTGTTTGATATCTAGCTACTAGTCCTACTGTTAGCATGATGTCTGGTCTTGATGCTGTCAAATACAACAGACTTCCTATAATGGATCTGTAGAGTTTTTGATCTATATCTGTAGACCCATAATCAGCACACAGCTTGCATCCCGTGATCATGGGAGTTGACACAGGTTTGCAGTCCTCCATTTTGAAAATATTCAGCATTTCTTTTAAGTATTTTTCCTGAGAGATGAATGTGCCTGTGTTCTTTTACTGAATTTGAAGTCCTAAGTAGAAACTGAGTTCTCCAATCATGGACATCCCAAACTCTGATTTCATCTCCTCAGCAAATCCTTTTGCTAGTTCTTCTCTGTTGCTTCCAAACGTAATGTCATCAACATATACTACAACAATCAAGAGTTAATTTTCATGGGCTTTTATGTATAGATTTCTGTCTACTCCCCCTCTCTTAAAGCCTTGTTTTTGCAAATAATTATCCAGTATTGAGTATCACACGAGAGCCCATTTCGGCCCATATAGGGCCTTCTCGGCCTCCACACATAGTCTTCTTTGTCTGTTAAAGAGAAACCTTCTGGTTGTTCCATGTGGACTTCTTCTTCTAGATCTCCATTCAGAAATGCAGATTTTACATCCATTTGATATACCTTGAAGTCTGGGTAGCATGCAAATGTGTTTTCAGAACATTCGATAGCTTCCATTCTGCCATGTGGGCAAATGTTTCCACTGCATCTGTCCTTCGATTTGTGAATATCCTTTGCAGACAAGTCTGGCTTTATTCCTGATTACCTGTCCTTCCTCATTAATTTTATTTTTGAATACCCATTTTGAGCCTATGACATTTTTCTCAGTGGGTCTAGGAAATAGTTCCCATGTATTGTTTTTCTCAATTTGGTCCAATTATTCATTCATAGCATTCACCCAAGACTTGTCCTTGCTGGCTTCTTCAAATTTCTTTGGCTCTATTTGTAATAACATGGTTATGTATACCTCTTCTATCTGTTCAGTTAGTTGCCTTCTTGTCTGGACCCCTTTTCTCTTGTCTCCTATGATCTGATCTTCAGGATGGTTCTTCTGAGTGTATGTAGAAGGGGCTTTAGAGCTCAGTTCAGCATCTTCTATTGTCTTGCTTGTTTCCTCATCATCTTGGTTTTCTTCTTCATGTTTGTCTGATGGACTACTGCAGTATGTATCCCTTGTATGGTTTTGAAGTTCTTCATTAAATCTCATGTCAATGCTTTCTACTATTTTTTGAAGAGTCTTGTTGTAACACCTGTACCCTTTACTTTTGGATGCATATCCTAGAAATATCCCTTCATCTGCTCTTGCATCAAATTTCCCAATATTTTCATCATTATTCTTTATATAACATTTTCTTCCAAAGATTCTGAAGTGTTTGATTGAAGCTGGCTTTCCATGCCACCGTTCATAGGGATTCTTGTCACTGCTTGGCCTTAAGTGAGCTTTATTAAGGATATGTACCACTGTGTGCACTACTTCTGCCCAGAAGGTTTGAGCAATATTATTCTCTTGCATCATGGCTCTGGCAATTTGTTGAACAGGCCTGTTTTGTCTCTCTGCTACTCCATTTTTCTGAGGTGTTCCTGCAATAGTAAATTGTTGCTTTATCCCATGTTCACGATAGGTCGTTTGTGCTTCTCATAATCAGAATTCACCTCCTATAACTGATCTGATACATTTTAGCTCGCATCCAGTTTGATTTTCTGCTAATGATTTGAATATTTTAAATTTTTCCGTGCTTGCTTCCGATTTATTCTTGAGAAAAGCAACCCATGTCATTCTGGAGAAATCATTTATTATCAACATGAAGTAGGATTCTCCACTTCGTGTTTTAGTTCTTGTAGGTCCACACAGATCCATGTGAACAAGATGGAGTGGTCTTCTTGTTGACAACTCCTCTTTGGACTTAAAGGATGTGCGGGTCTGTTTACCCAATTGACAAGATTTGCATATGGTATTAGAAGGCCTCTTTATTTCTGGCATGTCTCTGACAACTTTCTTCTTGCTTAGTCTGATCATGTGATTGAAGCTGAGATGTCCCAATATTTTATGCCATAACCATGACTCCTAAAATTTGATAAGATGGCATGCTTCATCTTCTTCTTTCACAATGTAAACATTGCTCTCTGTTCGAACACCTTTGAGCAGAGTCTTACCTGTGGTGCTTGATCTGACTTCATAGTCTTGTGCTTTAAATAGAACTTCGCAACCTTTATCGCACATTTGACTGACACTCAGTAAATTTTCTTTCAGCCCATCTACAAATAGTACATCTTGGGCCTTTCCTTTTCCATTCTCTATACTGACTGAGCCTTTTCCCTTGATCTTACTTGATTTTTCATTGCCAAAAGTGACATTGCCAGATTTCTTTTGATCAAGAGTTATAAACTTGCTTCTGTCTCCAGTCATGTGTTTTGAGCAGCCACTATCCAAATACCACTGACTCTTTAGGTCTTGAGCAGTTAGAGCCAAGTCACATTTATTCACCTTCTTTATCCACTGGAGGCACCCTTTTGTTTGGTATATTTTGTGAGGTGCTGAATTATATCTTCTTAGAGAACACTTGGAAAGAATATGTCCAACTTGATTGCATATACATCATTTGATCATAATTTTTGCAGAATTATGAGTATGAACAAAATTTATTTGATTTGCTTAAGTAACATGTCCTTTATCTTCTTAGATTCTTCAAGCTCTATTTTTAGCTGCTTAAGGACTTCTGAATTCTGTTCTTCTCGTACATATTTGAGGAGAATGTCCTTTTGTTTTCTGCATTTCAGTTTGAGTCTATCAATCTCTTCTAGAGCACTTCTTAGCTCCCCCTCAAGGTCGACTTCACCTTCTTCTTCTTCATATTCTAGTAGGAGACCTTCAAGTTCTTCTATGGCCATCAATAAGAATTCAGAGGTTCCTTCTTCACTTGAGGATTCATCTGAATCTTCTGATGTACTGCTGTCTTGTTGAGCATAGAAATATTTTCTGCTAAACTTCTTTCCTTTCCGCCAGTTCTTTGATTTACTTTTCTCTAACTCTTGAGTCTGATTCCTTACTTTCTTGTGAGGACACTTAGCAGCATAGTGTCCCACTCTTCCACACTTAAAGCATTTGAAGGGGATTTTACCTTTGTATTTACCTGAGCCTCTATCCAATTTCTTGACAAACTTTGCCTCTTCTTCATCTGAGCAAGAGCATATGTCTCCCTCTTCTTCTTTCTTCTTTTCTATTTTAAAGACTGCTTCCTTCGTACTTGGCTTCTTCTGTGGGAGCCTCATCTCATATGCTGTTAGATTTCCAAGTAGCTGGTTCATGATCAAGGTTTCCCAATTAGTTGTTTCTTTTATTGCAGACACCTTGGGATTAAATCTGGATGGAAGAGATCTTAGAATCTTTTAAACAGTTATACTTTCTGACATGGTTTCTCCAAGAGCTTTCATATTGTTAACAATTTTTGCAACTTTTAGGAAGAAATTGGCAATGTCTTCATCATCACTCATTTTTAAGTTCTCAAACTGGGCTCTATAAACTTGAAGTTTGGCAGTCTTTACATTCTTTTCCCCCTCATGGATGTTCTCCAGAGTATCCCACATTTCTTTGGCAGTGTATTTGTGCATTACTTTGATAAACTCTGCTTCACACAATCCATTCAGGATGGCATTCATGGCTTTTGCATTAGCCACAAAATCTTGTTTTGTTTCTTTTTCTGTGTCAGTTGCCTTTGGGGCATATCCTAATTCCACAGCAGCCCAGACTTCTATTCCTAGAGACATTATGTATGTTCTCATTCTGATTTTCCAGAAAGCATAATTTTCACCAGTGAAGAAAGGGGCTTTATTGGTTGAGCATCCTTCTTTACTAGCCATATTGGGAACCTAGGATCTCCTTTCAGTTGTTAGACTTGTACAAAGGAACCTGCTCTGATACCAATTGTTGAACTCTTAGTTAAACTGAGAGGGGGGGGGGGTGAATCAGTTTAACACAGTTATAATCTTTTAAACCTTTTATTAAACCTTAGCTACACCTTCATTTCATGTCCATCTTAATATGTGAGTAATCTTAGAATGTGAGCAACAAGTATTAATATAATATAACAACAGACTTAATATGAGAGCAGCAGGTATTAAGCAGATGATATAAATCAGAACAACACATAAACATCATGCACAGAGAAACCAGATATAAGTGGAAACCCATAAAGGGAGAAAACCACATCTTATTATTGTTGTGATGCAAAGGCAAGCTCCAACTCCCTCTCACCACTGTTTTTCTGTAGGCACCAACCTACAGGAGGCTCCTACCTCAATTCTGCAAGCTAAAACTTGCAAGGAAGCACCAACTCCCTTCAATTTTCTGCAGGCACCAACCTACAGGAGGCTCCAACCTCATTCAACTACAACTGACAGCTATCAAGCTGCAACTTGATAGGGAAGCTCCAACTTCCTCAATTTATCAAACTGAATGTTTGCTGATTTACCTCAGATATCAGCTCTGTTATGTAGCTTCTCTTTCTGCTCTTCTTTTCTTAATCTTCTCTGCCTTAAACTTCTATACTCTGCCTTCTCTATATTTTCTCTCTCTAAATCCTCTTATGCATATCCAGTTAATATTATTTATAGAGTTCCTCACATGACTGTTTGTATTTCACAAAGAGTTTGAAGTCAACATTCATGACTCTTTGGCTTCTGTCTTCTCATTCCTTTTATTTGCTCATTCAATAAATATAACTAAAGGTGATTATTTTAATATTACAGTGGGATATTTTCTCTCTTCCAGAGACTTTCCAATTCATCACAAACAATAAAAATCAATTAAAACATTTATATTCAAATTACAATGAGAACTACAGCTCAACTCATTTAGTCTTTTGGCTCGTTGCGCTTTTGTCTTTTCTTTGATTGTGTCTGTCTTTTCTGTGACTGTGTTTTATCTCTTTTCATTTTTGTTTGCTCTTCTGCCCTCTGCTGTGGTGTAACTAATGCATACGTGTAACTGTGCTTTTTATATCAATGCATTTTATATAAGTGTAATTGCTGACTTTAAATCTGGGCATATTCCAACCCTTTACACACAGTAAGTGTCTTGTTGATGTGGCGAGTTCCACAAGCGGAACATACATACACCACAGCAATCGTTGTATATTAATAATCACCCTCCACCTTAAAGCGAGGCCCGTGGGTCCACAGACCACGCAGCATATTTCAATACAATCGCAACCGCTACATAAAACAGCTCTCGGCGTTTATAACACCATTCTTCGCACTTTTAAGTTTATGAACCCTTTCTTATGTAAATTTCGGCGATTTAATATTTGACCCATTTAACATAGGAAAAAACCTTTCGGGCCCACTTGCCGATCTTTGTTTATCCGCCGATGCGATGAGCTGCCTCCGATTTGATGCGATGCGATGACTCCTTCTCCGATGCGATGCAATTAATCGCAATCACAAACTTCTATTTGCGATAGTTGCTGTGAAGTTTCAACCAACTGCGATATTGCGATAGTTGTGATGGTTGTGATGGTTGCGATGGATGCGATGGTTGCGATATTGCGATAGTTGCAATAGTTGTGATATTGCGATATTGCGATATTTGCGATATTGCGATAGTTGCGATATTTGCGATATTGTGATAGTTGCGATTTGGACTGGGCCCCAATGTTAACGATCTACCACATCCAATGGCAGACATCATATTGCATGACTTCTAATGATTCGACGGATACTGCTCGGGAAACTTGCACGGACAATAACGCGCGATGGCGCGCAGTGACAAGCAGTTTTGTGGAGTCGTACAGGGACGCGTGTCGCCCGTCCTATGGAATCAGAGCCAACCTCTTGAATACCGCTCAACCCACAAAAGCAGTGCAATAAAAACCACCGTTCAGCTCCAAACTATCGTTACTGTTCCTCTCGGTCACGGTTCTACTTCTTCCTCGACGCGTCAGGTTCTGCCTTATGGTACTTTGATTTTTTGAATCTCGCGCTACATATGGCTATATATATATATATATATATATATATATATATATATATATGCTATAGTCCTTTGTATATAAAGCACAATATATACTTTGCCACTGGAGTATACAATTCCCGGAATGAGATTTATATATATATGTATTACATTGCCGCTCCAATATATAGCGTATCTTCCAGTGGGGTAGGCGATTCTCGGAATTTATTCATATATATATATATAACGCTTGGTTGGGTAATTCTCGAAATTAAGGTACATATATATATATATATATATATATATATGTATCCGCCAGCTTGGGCGATTCTCGGAATAACGACTGTGTCTCTACCTCTGCTGCTTCTGTCGCTCTGCCTCTGCCTCTACTGCTGTGATAACAACTCTGCCTCTGCCTTTGCCTCTGATAATGATTCTGCCTCTATATTCGCTTCCTCTGCCTCTTCCTGTCTCCTTTGCTTCCTTCGTTTGCTTCTTTGCTTCCTCCATTGCCTGTTTCTGTCTTTGCTACCTTCTTTGCCTGTCTCTGTCTTTGTTGCCTCCTTTTCCTGTCTCTGTCTTTGCTGCCTCCTTTGCCGTCAATGAAAACATTTCCAACATAAAGGTCCTGTTACTGCACAAAAAACAACAAACATCATTGATATCGAGGAAAAATAATAAAATAATGGTGAAAATATTTTAAAAATATATAAATAGACAAAAAGTAAATTCATTTTCACCTTTATATTTTGAGTAAATTGGAGAAGTGCATTTTACCCATTTCCCCTCCGAACTTTAGATCCATGGTGCAGCCAATCTAGGACACCATCCAATGATCCATCAGTGCCAGATAAGAGCTCAAATCCTCCTCTTCATTTTAATCCCCTTCTTTTAGTATGTAACTTTATAAATTGAGAGATGGGGGGACGATTTCAAACCTCAAAATCACCCGCGGCCAGCGTGGGTTCGAGCTATCAGACCTCCGTTGGTCGTGCTTAGCCCGTTAGAGCAGGGCGCCTCTAGCACTAAATTATTTTTCATAGTCACACTGGCCACGGAGAAGATTTTGAAATGAGAAATCTACCCATTTCTAGTGGATGATTTCAAAAACTGCTCCGATGAAAGCTCCTAAAATGTATTTTGAACATGTTATGGAGGTTATTTCAGCAGAGATGGTCATCGAATGGAAAGAATGAGGCCATGAGGTGGAAGACCACCAAGCACTCCAAGACCCCAATTGCATAAATGCATTGTGCAATTACGGATTACTGAATTTCTTTCAGTCATCAGGGTTGAGAGCTTAGCTAGATCTACTTCAGTATTTGATTGGACTATGGGACCTAGATCGTCAGATATTCATCATTGGGGATAAGGAACTGGAATTAGATGTAATGAATATCTATTTCATCATAGGCTTATCCAAGGGAGGGAAGAGAATCCAAAACTTCAGAGCTCGTGTAGGAGGTGAGAGTACCAATATGCTTATCTAGAGACACTGTCATGGGGCTCGAAAGACTAAAAGCGGGAAGATAGAGATATCCTATATTAGAGTTCTTCCCTTGCACACAATCCTTCATTGCACGACTTGAGTGGCTAGAGCCCAGGCGTTTCATGAGGCAACGAAATCAAAATTCTAGTACATGGTGGACTGTCTGGCCCCTACTATGTTCAACTGGTGCGAGGGGCTATTGGCTAACTTGAAGAGCCAATTGGCCAAGAGAAAAATAGGTGGACTAAAACAATTTGGGTACGGGTCCATTTTGGTGACCTTTTTCTTGGAGAGAGTACCTTTTTTCAAGTATCAGCGGTTGGAGATCCATGATCTAGGCCCTAGGAACCCGAGACTGATGAGGTGGTGTGAGATCATGCCCCGTCAGGGTGGGGGCTAGCAGATGCATTTCCATCCAATTTTGTTTCAGCTGGTTGTGTTGTCAACTCATTGTGGTTGAGGACTATGCATACAAAGGCATCGATTTTAGGGGATATCCAAATCTACCCATTCTACCAGGCACATTAAAAATTGTTTTTTAACATTTTTTACTTTTTTGAATGTTTTTGTCATGTATTTTGAGATTTAAAATTATGATTTTTTTTATAGATATGGGTCTTGAGAGACCGTCGGGCATGTCACCGATCACGAGGAGGGTAGATCGCTTGGTGGAGGGTGTCCCCTACGATGAGGGAGTAGACCCATTAGCCAAGTTAGAGAAGATTTTGGTAGGCATCACGAGAGGCATCCGAGAGTATGCTACATTTGATGATATTCCTCTTTTCTTTCAGAGGCATACAGTTGGGGTTCTAGGTAGACTACGACGTTTACTCTGGCAAGTGATCTGAGCAGTCATCTATTATCACGAGCACCATGTGGGCGAATAACAACCTTGTTTTTACATTTTTGTACTGATGTAGGCTCATAGAGCCATTTTTGTCGCATAACACATATTTTTTGAGATTTTTATGTATCGCACTTAACAGATCGATACATACATACATACATACATACATACATATATACATATATACATATATACATACATACATATATATATATATATATATATATATATATATATATATATCTATATCTATATATATATATATATATATATATATATATATATATATATATATATATATATATATGCATGTTTCTACGACTACTTGTGTACCATAATGATGTGTTGGTTTTTACATGTTATGCAGATGCCTATCTAATACATGAGTTGCTAATGTATCTGTTAATGTGTTTAAACGTCTTGGAATATGTTGATATGTAATAAAATCAAAATGTATTTCCAATAATTGAACATGCAAATACGTACACAAAATTGTAGTATTTTGCACAGAATAATGGCCATTTAACTGTAGCACAATGAGTTGTGAGTCTAATTTAACAACCAAATATCTAATTCCAAGATCAATTGCATCCGATAATAGCTTGATAGCCACACTATATTTGGAAATATTGTTAGTTGTTTGATCCAAACAAATACCTTGTAAATTAATCAACTCGCCATCAGGGGCAAAGAGTGCCTAGTGGCTGTGGAAGACAGGTTCTGTGTGCTACGACAAGCACCATTAACAAAACCAAAGTAATGATTCGATGGCATCTGCAAACCAAATGGAGCACAAGCTAAGCAGAGGAAACATGTTTGCAAATTAAACAATCACACTGAAAATCAAATCAAAGCACAGTAATGCATAAAAAACTAATGTACAAAGAATAACACTCATGATCAAGCATAATAATCTTCAGATAGAGTTCAAAAAGGAACTCAAATGACTGATTTATGTCATGATTAACAGAAATAAAGCCACAGTTTGACTGTTGATATTGTGTGTAGGAATTAACTCGGCCAATCTTGTGAGAAAATTCACATCAGGAGTGAAATTCCCATGCCCCCTAGCCGAGTAAGAATTACGAAGCATGGAAATAATGCCCTCGTGGGCAATTGATCAAACGGTAAGAAAAAAGTCGAAGGGAGTGGGTGGGTCACGCTTTTTGAGGAAAGAAGTTTAAATATTAAGGTCACGGGGAGAACAAGAAACCAAAAAAAAGACATTCTCGACAATCCCAGAGAGGTCGATTGGCATGGTTGGAGTAATATTTCCCATGTTACCTTCAGAGAACACTTCATGAATCAAGATAGGATTATGAAATGGGCCAGTTGGTACAAATGAAGCATGGGATTCCAAATAGTCAGAGATGTCACCTAGGGTTGGGAGAAATGAGGAATGATGATGTACATCATCCCATGGGGTTTCTTCGAGAAACATTACCTCCATGATACTTTCGTCGATGGGGAAAGTATCATTTAAGGGATCATCAGATTCCCAAGAAACAAACTAGGGAGAATGCACATAAGTGTCTAGAGAAGAAACCAATTAGTCGTTGGTTTCAGATGCAGCCTCTAAAGTCATAAGAATACTCTAATACATTTTTTCAACATGACTCAAAGGAATAACGTCACCAAATTTTTCACGCTGGTCGGGATTGGGAACAATCCATGGATCATGACTAGGTGATATCATACTGATAGTGGTGACATTCAGAGGTGGGAGTGGAAAATTTTCCATAAGGGAAGAGTCTTTGAATAGACCCGACCTAATTTTCTCATAGGGAGTAATGGTATTACCAACATACATAATTTTTCTTGTTGAAGAATAAGAGGAAAATAAAGCTAACTGATCGACAGTCACGATTTTTCATTGATGAGGAAAATATAGGACATGTAAAAGGGTGGAGACCACGCAAACCATGACATGAGTCCAACAACTTCCAAGAAGGATATTATAATTCAAGTTGGCATCTACCACCTCAACTTATAAATTTACCGTTTTCCCCTCCAACAGGATGGGCAATGATTTGAGAATATCATATGGCCGAGAACGTCAACCGTCGAAATCTTCCAAGGTATTCAGGGACTGTCTCAATGGAGGAGAGCCGATGGCTTTCCAACAAGTGATATACATGATTCAGGTCAAAGTGCATTCATAAAAAACAATCCCATGAATGGTTTTCCCCATCACAGAAACTTGAATCAGGAAATCCACCTGAGATGGGAGGCGAGGAACACAATTTTCAATATTGAAAGTAATAAGATTGGAATCTACCGAATCAATCCCTCCAATAGTGGAAATTAGTGCCTTTCGTTGTGATGGACACGAATGAAGGACCTCCAAACATGAAATTACCGAAGGTGCTTAAGGTAGATCATATACAATATTGTAGTGTTGTGTAGCTCTCGCGTTCAGATTATAAGATGATTTCCGAAGAAAACCTTTTGGGGGTGGTTGGACGATGGATTCACTACTAGGTCTCTCAATTTGGAGAGAAACAGAAGTAGGAGGAATGGAAGAGGAATAGTGATCTGTGACTTCCGACTGCATAGGAGCCTTGGATGGATTGGGTTACTATTTCAATCTCGTGGTGATAGAGATAGGTTCCATGTTAGCCATGAAAAATTAAGAGTTTCTAGATGATTGGGGTTGATCTACCATTTGGGTTTGCTGAGAAGGGAAAGGTTCTTTCAAGAAAACGAGGGTCATGGGGGCGCCTTTCAAAAGGTGAGAAATTTCGACACGCTGAGGACAATTCTTGGTGTAATTATCATCATCACATATTAGACATTGATATTTAGGCTTTTGTGTTGAAGAATTGTTAGTAGATGACTTTTTCGAATCCTGTTTAGGGTTGTCGGATTTGGATTTGCCTTTACCCTTTTTGTCACCTTTCAAGGATTTTTCTGCTGTGGTAGATTGGAAAACATTTACCTCGGAGGTTTTACCAGGATTATTCTATTTACTAGAAGGAGTGGAGGGTGTAGAGACAGTAGTGGACTTAGACTTCAAAGAAGCTTTGGGTGCACCACTATCAGCATGAGCCACTTCCCCAATAATGCCATCAACCTGAGGCGTAGCAGGAAACTGAGATGATACCAGATTAGTTGAAGGTTGGGGCGCGTCAGGCAGGAGATCGTATAGAGCTCCAGATTGGGAATAAACCAAATCGAGGTATTGAGCTCTGGAAATGACTTCCTCTTCCGTGACACATCCACGCATGGCAAGACCTTTAGAAATCATTGGAATGAATTATTTTGTAAGCCATTTACTCAACAACTGATTGAGGATCTCGAATTTTATGAGGTGACGATGATGCTGCCATTTTATAATGTGATCCGAAATGCGAGTAGTAGTTGACTGCTTAAACAAGGTGAGAAGGTGGGTGCCAGTTTTGTACCGGACATGTAATTGGAAGTGAGTGAAGAAAGCCATAACTAAGGAGTTGAAATCAATGAAAACAACTCGAGGGAGCCCAATATAATACTTGGTCATAGTACTGGTTAGAGTACGCTAGAAAATATGAAGATGAATTGAATCATCGACCCAAGAGTTAGAAGAGCATCACAAGTGGTACATCATGACGTGGGTTTGGGGGTCTTCCCTAGATTTGCCTTAAAATTTAGGACAATCTCCCTAGATTTTGGTCAGAAATAGCAGTCAATGCAACTAATGTTGGATGGGGTCATTTGTAAGCTTCGACACATTTGACAGTTCTAACGTAGCCAAAAATGGCAGGGGAGGATGCTGAGGAGAAAAAGGTCGGGGGTTCAAACCTGGTTGATACGGATTTTTCCCCCAATAGGGCATATTTTTTCCTGGATATGCATACTACTCCCATTGTTGGTAAGGACGTTGCTGCTGCTATTGCTGAAAATAGGGACCTTGCTGGGGCTATTGATAAGGCCCCTACTGGATTTGAGGTTGTGGACCTTGCTGGATATAGGGTCCAGGGTGAGGTCTAGCCTGTGCTCCCTGCTGAACATGGGGTCCATCCTGTGGTTCTTGCTAAATGTAGGGTCTAGCCTAAGGCCCCAATTAGGACTACTGGTACTGAATAATATGTTGATATTGAGCACTAGGTCGAGGCCCAAGCTGGGGTTGCTGTCACTGAACATGAGGAAGTGACTGGTACTAAGCACTAGGTTGATTGGGGTGAGGACTAGGTTGAACCAAAGGGAGATTCAAACCAGTTTGGGTGTAAGGACCAAACTGAGGGTTAGTCACAACAACACCTGCCGGAAGTTGGGGCTGTTGGATATACTGCCGAGAGGCACTGGGTCGATAAACATATTAATACTGTACATTTGGCCGTTGAACATACTGATGAGGGATATTAGGTTGTTGAATATATGAATATGGTATGTTCGGTTGCTGAAGAGGCTGCTGAACCTGAGAATACTCAACATGGGGTTGCTGATAGATTAATGCGGTTGAATTAGGTCGACCACTCGAAGGAATGGTTCCTATGATAGTGTTCGTCGATTGTGAAAACTATGTCCCACTTAGACTAGCATTAGGTTGTCCCACCCCAAGAATGGGTCCAAAGTTCAATGGCCACCTACTCGAGAGGGGAGGTACGTAAAGAGGATTAGACTGCCCCTCGGGCATGGAAAAAACCTTAGATTGTTCACTCAATGGTGGAACCGCAGTAATTGTAGATGGAGATAAGGGGGTAGAGGATCCTATCGAAACAATCATTGACCAATAGTGACTGTAGGTCAAATAATAGGTTTAGATGTGGTAGCCACATTCGAAATGAATGGGCTGGAAGATGGGGGAATACCCGTTAACCAAACAATATGAAAAAATAAATATGTGGCATTAGAAGCTCTTGAAATAGGGTTTCCCAAAGAGTTATACCCTTGTGGAAGTGGAGATGAAACTTGACTAAAGGATTTTTTGGTTCCATTGCCTGAATCGTGAGGTATGGAGTCGAAAATTTTGCCTTCAGAGGGAAACACATATGAGTAAGATTTTGGAATATAGGTGCCAGTGTTTTCCTGTAGAGTACTTCGAGGGGCACTCACGAATGGGACATCATCTTCATTAGATGCTATTTCGTCGGTAAAAACTGACGGACAGTAGAGCGATATGCTACTGAAGAAGCAGGAAGGGGAATGCTGGGTTGATCAAAAGGACTATAATCTTGATGAGGTGAGACAAAAATTAGATAAAATAGCATATTCATAGGAAAAATATAAACTATGTAGATGAATTAGGGATTTTCAGCTAAGAGTCTTCCAATGTCGTCCAAGGAGAATCGTTAGGTAGTGGTTGAGATTAAATGGGTTGTACACTTATGAAAATCCCAAGTTCAACACCTTCAGCTTCAAGGTTTCCAACTGGAAACTGGAGGACCTCAGGAGGAGGTTCTTGAGATCCTTCAGGGAAGGGACGAGGTGAATCTGATGATTCAACCATGATGACCTCTTAGGAAAAGATGAAGGAAGGAAGAGGTGAAAATATCAAAAATTCACAATTTACCAAGCAACGATGAGGCTGGAGAACTGCACAGGTAAGATGTTTTCTTGGGTAATTACTTTTATAATTAACAAAAAATAAATAAAAAAGGGTGTACTAGGCATAAAGGTTTACCAAGTATTCGTGAACTGTAACATACATATTGGTGATAAATGATAGAAAAAAAGACCAAGGAATTAACATACTATCATCGATATCCCCGAACGTTGTGTTCAGTGTATCACGTTTACAAGGTGGTTGACTCAGTTACCTATGGTAGGCTTGCAACCTAACGGTGTATCCCCAAATATATGTGACAGTATGTGGGAGTCCAGTCTGTAGTAGTGTTGTCTAATGTGTAACCGTTCGATGAGAGCGCCCCAAATATACTTATCATACATCAATATACTTCCATACGTGGGACGGGATATTACCCCCGGGTTGTAACACAAACCATTAGCGACAAATCCTAAATTTTACGATGCCATAACACATCTCTAGCCTAGACCTATAAATGTTCTCATTAGTTCCAAATGCTCCTTAAGGTAAATTGGGTAAATTTTAATGTTGATCTTGAGTTAAGTTTCAGTTTTTGGCTCAAAACCAATGTCACCTAAATCCTATGATGCAGGCTAAATGAAATAAGAAAAAATTTCCATTTCAATGAATTCTAAAGTCTTTAGGGAAGAGATGCAAACAAAAATTAAATCAGTGCAGCAAACAATGATGCGCCCCCCTGGTAATGTTCCCAATTTTTAGCCTCAAGCTAAAAGAAACATTATAGTTTGCATATTTTCATTTTTTTGAATAAAATGGGTAAGGAGACACCTTAAACCCTTTAGATGGAGAAATAACACTCCTTGTGTGAAAGGAGTAATAATAAAGCAGCTAATTTGAGCACCACATGGTGTGAATAGGATTGGATCATGCTTGATCTATTCATTTTGACCAAGTCAACTAAAACTGTCTAGATACATTGAACCTACTTGGACAATGCAGTTTTAGTGGAGGCTCCACTTGCTTGAGTTAGGTGGCAAGTGTGAATGGGACCCATGGTGAGATGAGTTCACTTGCTTTATAAGGAGGAGATGGCATCCCATTTTCATTATGCATTAGCTTATCATTTTCGTAGGGTCTAGAGAGACTTGCATCCCCGGGTTGTTTAGCAGGGTTGTAGTGTTCTTGAACCCAAGGGTGTTCCCAGTTGGGAATCCCTACCTCATACTCAAGGAAGGAGATGTTTTGAGCTTCATTTCCTCATTCTGGCATTTGGCCAAGCCTTTCCCTTCAGCTACAATGTTATTTTGTTGGGGAGAAAACGTTGTGTTGCTGGGAGCAGCAACAAAGGAACTCTCAGAGTCATTCTTGGCTTGTTCTTTGGTGGAGTTATTGCATATTCTTTGGAGGAGCAGTGGAGGAGACTCCCAGGCTTCATTTCAGATCTTTTGCACCAGGGCAATCACTCACCATCTCTCACAGCGCAGTCTTGGGTAGAAACTGCGTTATTTTATGTAAGCAATTGTTGGGAGGGTCATCAGAGCTTATCAGGAGGAGTGTTTTTGAGTAAGAGGGATCAACCCTTTGCTTGAGAACATTACTAGAGGAGGGCATGAGTATTTCATATCTTCCATAGCCTCATTCTTATTTTGTTTCAGTTGCAGTGACAAGTTATTTGTCACATTATACATTTTCCGGCATTTCTAGCAATCTCTCCTAGATTGGCTAGAAAAATTGTATTGGAGCCCATTCTTCTATTATTGGGAATTTATTTTATATTTCAGTCATATTTCATGTATGCACATATATAGTAGAATATACACTCCTAGAGACAGTGCTGTCATTCCTTTCCGACATTTTATGCAGTCACTACTTCTCTTGTATTTCATGTGTTAATCTTTGGAGGTTGATTCCCATTGAATGAGGGGTTTATTCCTCATGATATTTCTGTATATTTTTGCTGATATATTAAGGTACATGATGGCTATAATATATTTCATCTTATGTTGCATTCAGATTTGTAGAGTTTAATGATTGTGTTCATGTATTGCTGTAAGCTCTCTCTTTGAGCATTCTTTACGGGATCTAGTTTGGGGAGATCTGAATAACCCAACTAGAGTCATCTCTTTGGGCTTAACTTCTGGAAGATAAGTGTTTGATGAGTTAACAAGGGGATCCCAGCCCCCTTTCAGCTTATTTTTACACTGCCTCCCTTATACAACATCCTTAAGGACCATATTGCAGAAATTCCCGGAAAAGGAATATTACACCCCCCACCAAACTAATTCAAAACTATGAAATTCAATTCTTTCAAATCGAATTCACTTTTCCCACAGATGCAAATTATTGATTTTTTTTCTTTGAAATGCAATCAAAAGTAAAATGATCGAAACAAATGAAGAAATTCAAAAACCATACTTTTCACTTTTCTTTCAATTGAATGGAAATCAAAATCACTTTAAAAATACTTGTATTCAATGTTTTTCACTCCCTTTTCCAAAACAATAACGACAAGCCAAACCAAAAACCAAAATGAAAATCACTTTCAGTTTTCTTTTGAATTTAGAAAAAGGCACACTCTCTAGACTCGTAAATCAAATAATTTGTGATCGCATGTTTGACACTAAATTGAAGGTAAGATCAGAAATGCAGTGATGACCAGTGCATACGATGAAGTACTTCAAACCAGGTCAAAAGCAATGCGACAAAGGGTGTTTGAAATGGTCAGAAATATTCCAACTCACCAACAAGTCAAAGAAATAAAAATACTCGTTCAAAGAAGAAAAACAAGTCAAACACATAGGTAGGAGGTCACTGAGACTCAACAGACATTCTTGAGGGGTCAGGACATACTCGAAAAATGAGGGGAAATTCCAAATTTTCATAGGTATAATATCAATTCTTCTATGATGAGAAGAGGGGTGCTGAAAGACAAATCAATGCTGATGTGCTATTTAGAACAACACTGACAATGCTATTGTGAAAAAAAACTTGCTGGGCGCTAAAAACAAGGAAAAAATAGTTTCACACCAAAACCATACCTGACATAGTGAAATGAATATCAAACCCTATGTAAACTAACAGATACCTATGCAAGCTTACATTTCAGTGATCGGTCAAATTGATCCAAGATCAGTCTAGGAAAGGAAGGCTAAGAGTCTAAGCTTCCCAATGGAGTCTCCAATTGTGTTGTCAAGATAAATCCCCTCTATGGATAGAGGTGATCTCTCTAGCCCTAGAGTGGGTATAGAAAATTGAGATACTTTCTAATGTAAAGATTTCTTAGCTAATATTCAAAATGTGACAAGAAAAGAGATAGAAGTACCTTTTTCCTGATGTTACGTTTGAACTCTTTGGTGATGACCTTGATCCATGATCCTTTTAGGCTTGCTCCTTGATACTCGTGGCACGCAAATATGTGCGGATGATCAAGAGGTAGCAACAAACGTAATCCAATAGATAATTATCATTAAACATTAGCTATCTATCATATCAAGGAGTACCATAATATTTTCATAAAATATTAGACAAATACATAAAGCAAACATCAGATTTTTTATTGATAAATATGAAAGGAAGAAATTACAACCCAGGCCTTGATGTTGGAGGCCTCCCTTTGGTGAAATCCAAGTCCTTCATCGAAGCTCTAAATCATTCCTTCTCCTGAAAAACTTATGTGTTATCACAATGCAAGAATGTAAAGGGAATGAGAGTTCAGACTAGACCAACAATGACCAACCAATAGTGGAAGGATGGGGACCATTTTATAGGAAGGGAGAAGAGGTTGGGAGCCCATGAAAGGAGGACGGAGGTCCACTTTGTAAGGGATAAACCCCCATGGATTAGATCAAATCTATAAAATCGGAGAGCTTGAATCTATCACCACAGTTTAACAATCAACTCGCCACCCCAGAATTTCTAGAGGTCGAAGCTTCTCCTCCATTTGAGGAAACACTGCCAGAAAGGGATCAATGTGGTTTTCCAAGAAATAAGGGCGTTGTGTTAAGTCACTATATTACTAGTATAGTCCCTTATTATTGTTAGTGTAACACCCTTATTGTTATTATTGTAGCCCAGTAACTCCCATATTGTTATTATTGTGCCCTTAAATTATTATTGTTAGGTCGGCTAGGATTACATTATGGCCCCACTAGGATTACATTATGGTCCCATGGACTCCTATATATATAAAGGAGGTTTCGTAATTTATATCATTAAAGAATTTTTCATTCATGTAATGTATTGTAGGTTTCCCCCTCGAAGTGGCTTATTTCTAAGGCATTGATATCTCTTTTCTTCTATTTTTGGAGCTGGTTTCACAATATTTGGTATCATAGCTTTGGGATTCTAGGGTTTCAATGCTCTAACCAGGTCATCGTGGAATTTTTGCTATAACGTTTTTTATACGAAGGTTCAGAAGCTGAAATTTTTAGAGAGTGAAGAAAAAATCCGGAGGGACATCATCACAAAATTTCAGAGCTTGGTTCGCAATATTTTTGGAGATATGATCTGTGGAATTTAGGTCATTTTGCAGGCTCCTAAATTTAACCTAAACAGATCATCATGGAATTTTCGCTAAAAATTGTTTTCTACGAAGGTTCAGAAGCTGAAAGTTTTAGAGTATGAAGCCAAAATTTGGGGGAACATTGTCGCAAAATTTCAGATCTTGGTTCGCAATATTTTTGGAGTTATCATCTGTGGAAGTTAGGGCTTTTTTAGCCTTCTGAATTTCATCTTAAAGAGGTGATCGTGGGAAAATATTCATAGATCTCTCTCTAAGCATCGGATTGGAATGCTGTAAAAAGTGGCCACAAGTAAATGGACTTTAGTTTTCTATCTATCAATTTCAGAGCGAAAGGAGGAAACAGTGACACGTGGCAAGTCGTACAAGTTAGCTCTACTGAACTAGTCCATAATTGGGTCATTGTGGGAGATAGGACATAACTTTGTCTTGAATAATCTAAATTAGATCAGACCTATGGCATTTGAAAGAAACTTCAGAGGGCTACTATAGGGCCTAATTTCAGATATTGAGGATCCGCAAGTATAGAGATAATTCAATTTCAATATTGAGCTCCTGAAAAGCAAGTAAAAGGTGTGTGTGTTTTTTTTTTGAATTGCATAAGTCTTGTTTGAAGAATCAATTTGAATTGATTCCAAGGGCATATTGTAGAATAGATATCAATATTGGATTTTAAAATGGCCCCTAAAAAGAATTCAACACCCATTAAGCCTTTAGAAGGCTCTACTATGACTCATGAAGATGAAGAATGGAAACATGACATATCAAAATTACAAGAGCAAGTGCAAAAAATTTCACTCTCGCAAAGAGCAACAAAAAATGAAATGGAAGTTTTGAAGAAAGGCGTGGAAACTAAGATGGATGGTTTGAAGAAAGGCGTGGAAGCTAAGATGAATGGTTTGGAATCTAAGATGGATGGCATGGAAGTGGGCATGGAAGCTAAGATTGATGACATGGAAGCTAAGATCGATGAAAACATGAAAGACAACATGGAAAACAGGAAGAATGATCTAAAAGCATACATGGAAGGCTTGATGACAAGCTTAAAACAAGAAACGATTCCTAATGGCGGAAATATAGTAGAAGAACCTCATGATGAGAACAAAATAAATATTAATCGTGATTTCATAACCTCTAATGTTGGCGGGAAGAACCACCATATTCCAAAAATGGATATGAGGAAGTTTGATGGAAAGGATCCTGTAACATGGATACTACAGATGGAGCAATATTTTGATCTCCATAACGTGCAAAACACACAAAAGGTACGCATTGCAACCTTACATTTAGAACAAAATACATTTGTATGGTATCGATGGCTTTGCTCCCGTAAAAAAATTGTCACTTGGTCAATTTTTACGGAGGAAATGATAGCACATTATGAGGATACAAAGAGAAAAACCTTCTTTAGCCAATTGATAAATCTCAAACAAAAGGGTTTAGTGGGGCAGCACATTGAGGACTTCCAAAAATTGAATATAAGGGTAACTGATATTCCAGAGGAACACATGATTTATCTCTTCATAGGTACTCTAAAGGATAACATCCAACATGAAGTTCGTGTTTTGGAACCTGATTCATTGGAGAAGGCATTCAGGTTGGCAAGAAAAGTTGAATGTAAAATTATGGCGACGAGGAAGCCTACCACTCAATTCTATAAAGAAGGAAGTGTTTCTACGCCTAGATTTCCACAACCTACAAGGTTGACACCACAACAATTGGAAGAAAAAAGAGCAAAAGGGCTTTCCTACAGTTGTGATAGCAAATACACTAAAGGTCATAAGTGTGCTGAGAAGAAATTATTTTACATAGATTGTGAAGAGGAAGAAGAAAATGAACAATAATCTTCAAAAGAAGAGGGTATACACCACGAACCAACCCTAGAAGAGGAAGAAATGAGTCTGACCATATCATGTAATGCATTGGCAGGAATTACCACTCCTCAAACTCTCAAGATAGAAGGACATATCAAGAAGAAAAAGGTAATAGTGTTGATTGATTAGGGTAGTACCCATAATTTTATTCATTGTAAGGTAGCCAAGGAATTGAATTGTTTCCTATACCCAACACCAGAATGTCAAGTGATGGTTGCAAATGGAGGAACTATAAATTTCTCTAGAAAATGCCATAATATCAAGATAACCATGGGGGAATATGTATTGAATAGTCCAATGCTTTCCATTCCCATGGGAGGTGCTGATGTTGTACTAGGAGTACAATGGTTACAATATTTGGGGATGGTAGCTTTTAATTTTCAAGAAAATTTCTTGAAATTTTTTCAGAAGGAAAGGAAGTCGAATTACAGGGTATTGCAGGGAAGTTGGGAAAGATAATAAGCTCTAATGTCATGAAAAATTTTCTAAAGAAAGAAGAAAAAGGCATAATGGCACAATTATTCTCATTAGAAGTTCCAACATCAAAATCATCTATTTCTTCAGATCTCCAAACAGGTCTTGGACAATCATTCCAAGGTGTTTGAAACTCCTAAAGGACTCCCACCTATTCATGATCATGATCATGCTATTCATTTGATTCCAAGAAGTGTTCCTCCAAACATTAGGCCTTATAGATATCCCTATGTCCAAAAGAGTGAAATTGAACATATGATTGCAGAAATGTTAGTGGCTGGTATAATTCAACCTAGTCAAAGTTATTTCTCTGCTCCTGTAGTATTGGTACAAAAGAAGGATGGATCATGGCGCATGTGTCTGGATTATAGGGAGCTCAATAAGCTCACCATTAAAGATAAATTCCCATTCCTATGATTGATGAATTATTGGATGAATTACATGGAGAAATTTATTTTACGAAGTTGGATCTTTGTTCGTCATTATGAATTTTTGGTCATGCCTTTTGGCCTTACCAATGCTCAAACCCTTTCTTAGAAAATTTGTGCTAGTATTTTTTGATGATATATTAATGTACAACAAGTCTTGGAAGGATCATGTTCAACATGTTGACAGGGTGCTCAAACTATTGCAGGAGAAACAATTACATGCAAAAACATCCAAATGTTCCTTTGGAGTACAACAGGTGGAATATCTGGGTCATATTGTATCTCATGGGGCTGTTAAGGTAGACCCTAACAAAATTAAAGCCATTAAGGAATGGAAAGTCTCCACAACCATAAAGCAGTTGCGAGGATTTCTCGGGTTAACAGGGTATTATCGCAAGTTTGTTAAGAATTATGGGAGAATAGCAACACCTCTAACAACATTATTGAAGAAAGATGCATTTTTATGGACTCATGAAGCAACTAAGGCCTTTGAACATCTTAAAGAAGCAATGTTCCCAGCACCTGTCTTAGCTACGCTAGATTTCACAAAAACCTTTATTGTGGAATGTGATGCCTCAGGATATGGAACTGGTGCCATTTTAATACAAGAAGGAAGACCCATTTCTTTTGAAAGTAATCCAATCAAAGGAAAGTATCTACAAAAAGCTATTTACGAGAAGGAAATGTTAGAAATACTGCATGCACTAAAGAAATGGCGAACTTACCTAATGGGATGACACTTCAAGGTAAAAACTAATCATGATAGTCTTAAACACTTTTTGGAACAAAGAATATCTTCAGAAGAGCAACAAAAATGGGTTACAAAGATGTTGGGTAATGAATTTTAAATAATCTACAAAAAAGGGAAGCTAAATGTTGTGAAAATGCACTCTCAAGAAAGAATGAAGAGGTGGAAGCATTGCTTTGTGCCATATCTATTATCCAACCAGATTTGATAACTAAAGTAAGGGATGAATGGAAGAAGGATGGAGAAGTGTGGACACTCATTCAAAAGTTACAATAAGATCCTAGTAAATCTGATACATTTAGTTGGAAAAATGCTTATATCTTTGTAAGAATTCCCAACTAAAACAAAATATTCTTTTGGAATTGCACAATTCTCCTTTAGGAGGACACTCAATATTTTTAAACACTTACCACAGGGTGAAGAAAGATTTTTTTTGGGATGGCCTTAAATCTGATATTCAAAAGTTTGTGGCGGAATTTTTAGTTTTCCAGCAGAATAAAATTGAGACAATTAAGACCCTGAGTCTTCTACAACCTTTATCCATTCCAAGTCAAAGTTGGGAGGAGATTTCAATGGATTTTATCACTGGTTTACCTAAGTCTAAAGGAAAGAGTGTCATCATGGTGGTAGTTGATAGAATTACCAAGTATGCACACTTTTTTGCATTATCTCATCCATTTAAAGAAAGTACAATTGCTACTACATTTATGGTCACAATTCAAAATCTACATGCAAACCCAAGGGTTATTGTGAGCGACAGAGATCCCATTTTTACTAGAAATTTTTGGACGAAGTTATTTTCTTGCTTGGGTACTCAATTAGCTCATAGCTCATCTTATCATCCTCAATCTGATGGTCAAACTGAGATAGTAAATAAATGTTTGGAAGGATATCTTTGTTGTTTTGTATTTGATAAACAAACACAATGGGTCAAGTGGTTACCTCTTGCTGAATGGTGGTATAACACTTCCTTTAATACTACAGCAAAAATGAACCCATTTATGGCACTTTATGGATATCATCCACCGTCCATCACATCATATTTAAGAGAAAATTTGAAGGTTCAAGCAGTGGAAGATCACATCGAGCATCAACAAGAAGTTCTCCAACCCTGTAATATCCCAAACGAGGGATTTTCTGCTCCATCGAGAATATCTTGAGATATTCCAATTCCTTCTTCAATGAGCTATCACAAGTCCATTTTAGAGATTGAATGATGGGGAATTTATAGGATATGACTCCTTCCAAAGAAGGGAGAAATCTTGAGGCTATTTGGCCCTTCTCAGACTCTTCCTATGGATATGCAATATTCCACCTCAGGAATTTCTACTACAAGGTCCCTGAGGACGCTGTATAAGGAAGCTACTGCATAAATAAGGAAAAAAAGTGCTGGGATGCCCTATAAAAACTCTAATACAACTCCCCTGCAGAAAATGAGCTCAAAGAAATGACTCTAGATGGGTTATTCAGATCTCCCCAATCTAGGTCTCTAAAACAATGCTCAATGAGAGAGCTTACAACAATATGTAAACATGAATCTGGAACTCTGAAAATACGAATACATAATGAGAGGGAAATTATACAGCCATCATTATATTATGATATATCAATATAAATATACAAGAAATAGGTCAAGGACAAGCCACTCAAACTTTAAGAGCAAACCTCCAATGAATAAACAATGAAATACATGAGTTGCTGCAACTCCACAAAATGCCAGAGTAGCTACATCTATGCAGTGCATATGAAGGCATAGCTTCTGAACATATATGAAATACATATGTGGCTAAAGGAATACAAGAAATAAGCCCAATAACAAGAAATGGGCGGAAATACAAGATTTCTAGCCAATCTATTAAGATTGCTAGAAATGCCGGAGAAACCCAAAATGTGACAACCTAGTTGTCACTGCAACTGATACAAAATGAGAATGAGGCTGTGGCTGATCTGAAATATGATTTCCCTCCTTTTTTCATGACTCTAATACAAAGTGATGATCTCTTTGTCTCAGAAACACACTCCTGATGAGCCCAATGAAACCCTCTCTCACTGCCTCCATAAAATAATGCAGTTTCCTCCATTGATTGCACAATGGGAGATGATGGAAGTGTGGCCTCATGCCACTGATATGAAATCAAGCCTGGGAATCCTCCTTGTAGCTCCTCCAATGAGTGGATCACTCCTCCACTGAAGAAAACAAGACAAGAGAGACTCCATGAGTTCCTCTCTTGCTGCACCCAGCTACACAACGTCCTCTCTTCTACAGAAATAACACTGTAGAAGATGAATGAAGATGTGGCCAATGATGGATTGAGGAAATGTATCTCAATCCTCCTCCTTCATTGAGGAAGAGGTAGGGATTCCCGACCAGGAACACCCTAGTGCTTGAGGGTACCATCACCCTGCTAAACAGCCCGTGAATGCAAGCTTTGCAGACCCAAAGTCTAAAATTATAAATCATAACATATGCAAAATGGGCTACCATCTCCTCCTTATAAACAAAGAGAACTCTTCTCCACCATGGTCCCACCAATTATGGCTTCCACCCTCATGTGCTTCTCTTCCCTCCAAAACTGCGCAACTTCTCTAGGAAGCTTCTCCTCTATAGGCAACGCTGTTGACTTTAGTCAAAGATGACTAATCCAAGTGAGCTGGGTTCCATTCACACCATTGGTGTTTATTTCAGCTACTTTATTCACTCCCATTTCACATTAGGAGTGTTATTTCTTCATATAAAAGGGGCTAAGGTGTCTCCTTGCCCATTTTATTAAACAAAATAAAATGTGCAACTATAATATTCCATTTTAGCTTGACGCTAAAAATTGGGAATATTACAGTCCTCCCCTCCCACATGTTTCTTGCCCTCAAGAAACTACATGAAGAGAACAAAATATTCTCCCCCTTCTTCTCCTGTGGCCTCCTCATCGATGGTACCACCACTTCTCAAATATGCTGCAATGAATCTGTCCTCTAATGCTCTCCCCAAGTATGCAAGCTATCAACGATGCTCCTCATGGAAAGATAGAAGTTGTAGTGGAATCCTTATTGCTGTGCTAAGGCCTCCTTAAGGTAGGAGTGATGATATGCATGGGAAAATTTTTCTCCCACTGATGATCTTCTCATCCATGCGATCATCCAAATAAAATTTCACCCCTCCTGATTTCTGCAATGTGTTGGGGTTGAATGGAGAGCGTGCTTGTGCTTCTCATGATGGCATTCTCTCCATATGCTGCTCATATGGGGCTGCCTTTGTCTTTGGGCTAGAAAATTATGGCCTCCAAGAATGGCCTAAGCTACCCCATCAAGAAATCCAGCCATGAAATGCCTCCTCAAATCCTCCGAGTGGTTTCTCCCATAAGAAGAGCAAGTAACAATGTGGCATTCATGGTATGCCCATGGTGTCTCCTACAGGATAAGACATATATAATAGGGAGAATCATGCTCCAAATGGGCTACACATATAATACTCTCCAGATAATGCTCCTCACGAGTGTACAAACATCATAAATAGATGGAGAAATATAAAATAAAAGCAAGATGCCACATGCCAACCGGAGAGTGGTTCAAAGTTCCACCCATGGAACTACGTAGTGCCTCCTTGGCCTACCTCAAAATAAAAATTAACAAGTGATATACTAGCCACTTGTTTTCTTCCACACATCTCCTCATAAGATGAAAACATGAAAATACAAATTGGTGCCAATGGTGCACACCAAGAAGCATGTGGCTTCCCTCAAAACCATCACAAAATTAGCCACAATCAAGGTTACAAGTAGCTGCAAGTACATCATCATGAAAAATGAAAGAAGGAACAAGCCTCCTTGCTACATCATGCTCCTCAATCAATGAAAAGAAGTAAAACGCAAAATATGACATTATACCTCCTCCATCATGCACTAGAGCTCTTGAGCTGAAATGGCTCAACATGAATGCTCTCCCTCTCCTCCAATGAGCAAGGGAATGGTTGTGCCAACCTCTCCAAAGAATCTGGGCTCTGCATCTATCCATATGATGATGTAGATCATGCTAGATGCCCTCCAAGTGAACTCCTCTAGCAAGGAAAAGTATGCATCCAAGTGCATAGCTAGGAAGTCCTCATCGCTGCATGCAAATAATTTCTCCTTGAGACTAGAAACTATAGTCAAGAAGAGTCTGCCATGATGATAGATGATCATATCATCCATTAAGTATCTACCATCTCCATCAAGGCCATCCAAAGTCATTCATGCATCAATATCCTGGGGAATACTCAACCAAAGCTGAGCCCTCCATCCTGGATCATTCCTCCACATAGACAACGCTGGTGTTCTGCAATATGGTGCTCCATCACGCTGCTGCCTGATACCTTGAAATCCCCTCATGCCAAAGTCATCCTCTAAGTTGCTGCCATGCCATCATGCAGCTTCTCATGCTCAAATAGAAATAAGGACCTCTGAAAATGAGCCTCCCATGAGAGACTATCACCTCCAAAGAATCTCCCGATCCTGGGCAATGCAAGCATGAGTGGCCTCCATCTACTCCAAAGCATGAAAGAGTCCTTTCTCCAAAGGAAGTAATCTTTCTCTCACCAAATCCATGGAGCAGTCATCATGCATCATGAAGATGCTATCCTCCACCTCTGCAACAAATCTATCTGCATAGTGAAACTGATGAGAATGGTTGTGCTGAAAATGAGAGAGTGTATCCCTCCTCCACGTGCGCATCCCCAAACTCTTTGCACTGTAGTGGACTCCTCTAATGTCTCCACCCCTCCGATGATATGGTGGATATCGGCGGCCTCCCACCTATTCCATTTGGACCCGCAGCATCAATTCTTTCAGTTTTTCAGCTTCAGCACAGCTTACTATTTATAGCAGGTTTTCGGGTCCTGCACACCCGGAGCCGTTTTGGGGCATTAATAATCCAGGTGGATATTGGTGGCCACCCATCAAGTCCATTTGAACCCCCACCATCAGTTATTTCAATTTGTAAGTTTCGGCACAACTTACTATTTTTAGCAGTTTTTCGGGTCTTAAACTTCCGGAGCTGTTTTGAGGCCCTAAACGACGTTTTTTGGGAAAACGGAGAGCAACATGGGTCCATGGACCGATGTTGCTTGTTCAAAAATTGAAGTCCTCGGATAGATCTTTCTAACGAGCTATTGAGCGCGTCAAACGGAGATCGGATGCCAAAGTTACGTCCCCGGGAAGTTGAACCACCAATTTACCCAAATGGGGCCCACAGTTTTGGCGCTTCATCTCCTACGGTTAGGGTTTTGGACGTTTCGGATTCTACATTGTTTCTCAACAATAAATAGGCCCTCGAGCCTCATTGTAAGACAGTTTAGGGGGCTGGGAGCCGATACATCTCTTCTCAGAGATAAGCGCTACCAGTACCCTATCTCACCACATCTCCATCATGTCTGCATATTAACACAGTTCAAGGGCTGGTAGCCGCCACATCTCTTCTCAGGGATATGCTGCCAGTACCATATCTCTTTTATTTCCATTATGTCTGTAATAGGCCTGCGAGCCTCAATGTAACACAGTTTAGAGGCCTGCGTACGCTACATCTCTTCTCAGAGATACGCTACCAACGCCCTAGCTTATTTCCATTATGTTTGTAAGCTTATTTTACTCATTTGTTTATTAATAAATTGAAGCATTATTTCCGCCGCATCTCTCGTATCTATGGTGATATCTCGTTATTCTGTTGCGTTCCGCATAAATCCGGATGCTGGTTTCGTGAGCTAACCGTTCTTTCTCTCGTTTTTCTTCATGTTCTCAACGCGCTTGTGGTATAAGGAGTTCAACCTCGCAACCCCGACGACCTCCCATGGCGATGGAAATAGGATGGAAATAAAGACGAGGGAGCAAAGAAAAACCCGTCAAATCTGCCGAGGATGCCTCGAGAAACAGAGGAACGCAATGATGGACATTTTTTCGCATCCTTCAATGGCTACCCACCAGTGGCACATCTACATCTAGCACATCTGCCAAGAGGTCCACGACATCCTGGACAAATCCAACACCAAGGTCAGCAGAATTTTCCCCCCCCTGCCCCCCCCGTGGAGGAACTTAGAAAAATGGAGACCATTGTTTCCTAAGGAGGGAGGAATGATCTAGGTGGATATCGGTGGCCACCAACCTATTCCATTTATATCCGCAGCATCAATTATTTCAGTTTTTCAACTTCGGCAAAACTTACTATTTTTAGCAGGTTTTGGGGTCTTGCACTCCCGGAGCCGTTTTGGGGACTTAATGATCCAGGTGGATATTGGTGGTCACCCGCCTATTCCACTTGGGGCTCCACCATTGTCTCTTTCAGTTTTTCAGTTTCGGCACAATTTACTATTTTTAGTAGCTTTCTGGGTCCTAAACTTTCAGAGCCGTTTTGAGGCCCTAAACAACATTTTTTGGAAAAATTGAGAGCAACATGGGTCCATGGACTGATGTTGCTTGTTCAAAATTTGTACTCCTCGGACAGATCTTTCTAACGAGCTATTGAGCGCGTCAAACGGAGATCGGATGCCAAAGTTACGTCCCCGGGAAGTTGAACCACCAATTTACCCAAACGGGGCCCACAATTTTGGCGCTTCATCTCCTACGGTTAGGGTTTTGGACGTTTCGGATTCTACATTGTTTCTCAACAATAAATAGGCCCTCGAGCCTCATTGTAAGACAGTTCAGGGGGCTGGGAGCCGATACATCTCTTCTCAGAGATAAGCGCTACCAGTGCCCTAGCTCACCACATCTCCATCATGTCTGCATTGTAACACAGTTCAAGGGCTGGTAGCCGCCACATCTCTTCTCAGGGATACGCTGCCAGTACCATAGCTCTTTTATTTCCATTATGTCTGTAATAGGCCTGCGAGCCTCATTGTAACACAGTTCAGAGGCCTGCGTACGCCACATCTCTTCTCAGAGATACGCTACCAGCGCCCTAGCTTGTTCCCATTATGTTTGTAAGCTTATTTCAGTCATTTGTTTATTAATAAATTGAAGCATTATTTCCGCTGCATCTCTGTATCTATGGTTATATCTGCATTCCCGTTGCGTTCCCCGCATAACCGGATCATCCGAAATCCAATGAGTGGTGAACCAAATGGTATGATGCCTCTCATCATCTCTAGATCATGTGGCCTCCTAAGTGGAAAGCCTCCAAAAGTGAGACATCAAGATAGGAAGTGGACTGTGTATGTGAGAGGAATGAAAGGTCCTCTCCCTCTATTGCGCAGTGCAGTCCCTCTCCTATGTGAAGAGAATCTCTGAAATAGATAAGGGTGAATTTCCTTCATCCCTTCATACTGATCCTTATACTCTTCTTCTTCTCTTCTTCCAATGGTGCAGCGCTGTAGGTTTTTCTATGCACCTCCTCTCTACCAACATGTAAGTGTATCTCCTCCCCCCCCATGAGAGGCCATGGCCTTCCTTAGAGAGAAACATCTCCACACCCTCACAAATGGAAGAGTGCCCTTCATACAATGGGGGTCTTGCCTCTAGCAAGTCATTCTCCTGATTTCTCCCCCTCTAGAAAGATGGAATGATCTTTGTTTCATGGTCCCCCTCCATGCATGCAAAGTGTTTGAAGTGTTGTCACAACATGCTTCACATTGGTTTTCATCAATACCCTTTGAAAAAATCTTTGTGACTGCATCATATGATCTCTCATTCCATGAGAAAATGAAATACAACTCTATAATCAATCATCATGAATCATACATTTGAGTTGGAACGCTGCTTCTCCAAAAGCCTCAACTCTTTCCTCCATCCTTCTTGCAGTGGATATGGAAAATTTACTGCGCTGCGGATCTGCATGTGTGGCTAAATTCTCACACCCTTCATGAGATAGCTAGGGCTTGATCATTCACAAACCCTTTCAGAAAATTTCTCCAAAATTTTCCCTTTCAACAGATCTTCAATGGTGTGCTCAATGGTCTGGAAAAGAAGAAGGGAAACCTCCTCTTCCTTCATTCCCTTTCCTTGTTTCCTCTGTCAATCTCCTCTCCTTGGAGCGAAGCTTCTCTTGCTGATGGCACTAGATCTTGGGCACAAGCTGAGCCAAGATCATGCTCTGATACCACTGTAATATCCCAAAAGAAGGATTTTATGCTCCATCGGGAATATCTTGAGATATTACAATTCCTTCTTCAGTGAGCTATCACAAGTCCATTTCAAAGATTGAATGATGGGGAATTTACAGGATATGACTCCTTCCAAGCAAGGGATAAATCCCGAGGCTAGCTGGCCCTTCTCAGACTCTGCCTATGGATATGCAATATTCCACCTCAGGAATTTCTTCTACAAGGTCCCCGAGGACACTGTATAAGGAAGCTACTACATAAATAAGGCAAAATAGTGCTGGGATGCCCTAGAAAAACTCTAATAAAACTCTCTTGTAGAAAATTAGCTCAAAGAAATGACTCTGTATGGGTTATTCAAATCTCCCCAATCTAGGTCTCTAAAAAAATGCTCAATGAGAGCGCTTACAGCAATATGTAAACATGAATATAGAAATCTGCAAATCTGAATACATCATGAGAGGGAAATGCTACAGCCATCATTATATTATGATATATCAGTAGAAATACACAAGAAATATTTGAGGGACAAGCCAATCAAACTTTAAGAGAAAACCTCCGATGAATAAACAATGAAATACATGAGTTGCTGCAACTCCACAAAATGCCAGAGTAGCTGCATATGCACAATGTATATGAAGGCATAGCTGCTGAAAATATATGAAATACATATGTGGCTGAAGGAATACAAGAAATAATCCCAAGAACAAGAAATGGGCAGAAATACAAGATTTCTAGCCAATCTATTAAGATTGCTAGAAATGCCGGAGAAACCCAAAATGTGACAACCTAGTTGTCACTGCAACTGATGCAAAATGAGAATGAGGTTGTGGCTGATTTGAAATATGATTTCCCTCCTCTGATCATGTCTCTAATACAAATTTCTGATCACATTGTCTCAGAAACACACTCTTGATGAGCCCAATGAAACCCTCTCTCACTGCCTCCATAAAATAACGCAGTTTCCTCCATGGACTGCGCAGTAGGAGATGATGGAAGTGTGGCCTCATGCCACTGATCTGAAATCAAGCCTGGGAATCCTCCTTGTAGCTACTCCAATGAGTGGATCACTCCTCCACTAAAGAAAATAAGACAAGAGAGACTCCATGAGTTCCTCTCTTACTGCACCCAGCTACACAACGTCCTCTCTGCTATAGAAATAATGTTGTAGAAGATGAATGAAGTTGTGAAAAATGCCGGATTGAGGAAATTTAGCTCAATCCTCCTCCTTCCTTGAGGAAGAGGTAGGGATTCCCAACCGGGAACACCCTAGTGCCCAAGGGCACCATCACCCTACTCCAAGGATGTAAGCTTTTCAGACCTAAAGTCTAAAATTATAAATCATAACATATGCAAAATGGGCTGCCATCTCCTCCTTATAAACAAAGAGAACTCTTCTCCACCATGGTCCCACTAATTAGGGCTTCCACCCTCATGTGCATCTCTTCCCTCCAAAATTGCGCAGCTTCTCTAGGAAGCTTCTCCTTTATAGGCAGCGATGTTGACTTTAGTCAAAAATGACTAATCCAATTGAGCTGGGTTCCATTCACACCATTGGTGTTTATTTTAGCTGCTTTATTCCCCTTTCAAATTAAGAGTGTTATTTCTTCATATTAAAGGGGCTAAGGTGTCTCCTTGCCCATTTTATTAAGCAAAATAAAATGTGCAACTATAATATTCCATTTTAGCTTGACACTAAAAATTGGGAATATTACAAACCCTTAAAGGATAACCTAAATTTGGCACAAAATTGAATGAAACAACAGGAATATCAACATCGTAGCGAGTGAATTTTTGATGTAGGAGACTGGATATTTTTACGGCTACAACCATACAAACAAATGTCCCTCAAGCAAGCTAGGAGGGATAATAAATTATCACCAAAGTACTATGGTCCTTAAAAGGTGTTGCAAAAGATTGGTACTATGGCATACAAATTGGAGCTTCTACTTTCACGAGTGCATCCAATTTTCCATGTTTCATGCTTAAAGAAGGTTAAGGCATAAAATCTTCCGCTCAAAAAAATATTTCCGTAACTTGATGAGGAAGGAAAATTCATATTGGAACCCGAAGCTAGCCAATACGAAAAACAAGAACTTGATCTACGAAATTGAAATCCTCTTTGCAGTACCTCATCAACTCGGAAGAACTTATCTCCACCTACTATGCTACATGTGGAGTGATGAGAATTTTATGCTGTACACTCAGATCTACCAAGCTGCTGGAGGACAACACTTTTTTGAAGGAGAGGGCATGTTAGGTCCCTATATTGTTACTAGTATAGTCCCTTATTGTTGTTAGTGCAACCCCTTTATTGTTATTATTGTACCCCTATAACCCCCCTGTTGAAGCCTGGTAATCGGGCCGCTCAAACATTAGATAAACCAATCAAGTTGGGACCTTAAGATAGCTTCTTTTCCGTTTGTTGTGGTGGCTCTGACTGGATTAATAGGACCATTTTGCTAATAACATAAATGGGTTGGTGATAGAATGATTGGATGAATGGAAAATGGGACTAAAATGACTAAAATAACCTATCTAATTTTAATCTATAATTGATAAATAATTCTAAAACTAACCCAGGTATCAAATATGAACACAACTTCAAAATTGTTTCAATTAAATCAATAACCATGAAAATCTATTATAATTTAACTGAAATATGCAATATCAAATAATGATAACTCTGTTTAAGAAATTAGACAGAGTTATAATAACACATTGCATTCATCATTTTTAATATCATTTGCATATACTGTAAAAGAGAAATATTTCTACACACTCAGAAATGATATGTATAAAGAAATATTGTAAAACGAGTACATATTAATGATAGCAAATTTTAAAAAGAATATCTCACAACATAAGAAATTAACAGTGAATAGATAGAAATACCATATCCATCTAGATACTTTCCGATGCAATTCGATATCCAAACCCAACAACTTCAATGTAAAATAGACTCCAAGATAAAGAAATGCAATTCTTAAAGGCAATTTTCCATAGAACCACCAGATGCGATCCTTTATAAAAATATAAGAGTCAATGGGGTACAGAAATGTAATCTCCAAGTCAAAATATTACAAATTCAGGACCCCTTTCTAAATGCATGAAATGGGTTTAAATAGGTACTTAATAAAACAAAATAACTAAAACTATTCCTACAATCTATCTAATCGGAAACTAGAAACAGAATTGCGATCTTGAAGTGAACCCGATTCATTGATTATCTCCTACGTTTAATGTGCCCAGATGGCAAATTTTGAGCATATCTTTCACTTCTATTAGATGACTTAGCCTTGAATGTAGCTGCCTAGTATACGTAGCATCAGAGAATTCAGGAATGATACACTGAATGGCATTTGAGACGAATTTGATGGCCATTTGTTGACTGTGTGGCTTGATCAGATAAGTCCACATAATATCCCATGAAATTCCTTGAAGCTTGCTAATCTGTTGATTTTTTATTGATTATCTCTTCTTTCCACCTGGAATCAGCTTCTTTTACTTTCGGTAATTTTCCTGGGGTACAATTTGAAATTAAATTAGTGGCATACAAGCTGTCATTAACCAGCTGTGTAATATTATTCATCATATTTTTAGCTGATCTTGATATTTCTCTTTCTGATTTCATCAGCTACTGTTCCCATTCCATAAATAAAATTTCCTTGTGCCTTTCTTCAATTCTGGGAAGACTAACTTTTCTTCCCTACTCTGTATCCTGCCATGAAGGGAACTTAGAAATTTTATTATCAACATCATCAATTTCTTGCCTGAGAGTGACTGCTTCATCTATCAAAGATGACGTTATTTCGCACAAAGGCTCAACTTGTGTCAATTTCAGACAAAACTCATTCAACTGTTGAGATAACAGTTTGTTTGTTTCAAGGGCTTCATTTTTGAATTGCTCTAATTTAGGATAATCCTTGAACTTGTCCAATGCTGATTGGAATATTTTCTCTTGTTCAATCTTTGTATTTTTCTCACTTTGCAGAAGATTTTGTAGCTTTTCTACCTCTTGACTCAATTGCTAATATTTGTTCAAGGCTTGTTCATCAATATTCTTCTTTTCAATGCTAAGCTTCTCTTCTAGCTGTTTAGATGTGAGCTCATGATCTTGCAATTGTTTTTCCAGCTGAACAATATTTTGCTGATGCTCTGTGGCCTGTTCTTCCAACATAGCTATCTGTAAGTATTTTTGTTTCATCAACTGGGAGAATTCAAAAGCTTTGTCTATAATTGCAGCACTATAGGCACCTGCGTATTGAGATAATTTAGTGAGATCCTCAGATGGATTCACCTCAACATCTTTATAAACAATATTCATAAAATCCACCTGTGATGTTGAAAGTGTATCCTAATCAGTTACTCTCCTCTTCCTCTGCTTTCTCACAACAACCCTATGTTTGGGGATGTAGAATATGTCTAGAGGAGGAATTTCCTCTACTTTCAACATAATTTCACCTGTAGGATTAACGAGAATGACTTTCGTATCCTGATCTTCCAGATCTTTAACTTGGGGATTATTTTGCAATCCTATTTGTTGGGAAAATTGATTATATTGGCTCAACAAATGGGAAAAATTAATAAGTTCAGCAGATTCTACTACTTTATCAGTAGTTTTCTCTCTTCCAAGTTGTAAATCTGGATTATTGTTCATATCTCCTGTTATTGCTTGTACAATAGCTTCTTTGCATATGTCCTCCTTTTCAGTATTCATATTGGTCTCAATACCTGTGTTTTTCTTTTCTGTATGAGTTGTACACTACTGATCAATATGTACATCAAGTTTAGCAGCTGTTTCTTTCTTCTTAGTATCAGCTTTGCTACTAATGTAATCTTTCTGCACAACAGGATTAGTTCCTGTTACTTATTTCTGTGTCTGTATAATGACCTTGCTGGAAGATGTTTCTGTTACTGCTTTGCCAGATGTATCCTCTTTTTCTTTTTGCTGTGACTCAACCTCTTGCATAGAAACTCTTAATTGATCCAGAGGAGCTTTGAGTAATCTCTGGCTTCTAAATAACATAAACTTATTCATCTCTTCAGTTTGGAATTTGGACTTGGCCAAATTATAAACTTGCGAAAAATTATCTACAGAAACAAACAAATCATCGAACTCATCTGGTTCATTCAAAAATTTTGAAGTGTGTTTTTGGATATAATTGCTATAGGGTAAACTGCTGGGTTGTTGGTGTCAGTCTTTGTAGCCTTCCTCCAGTGGTCAAACTTGCTCTTACAAAGTGATTTTAAGGTGTCAAGGTCAAATTTTGTCATGTCAGTGAGTCTTCAAGTAAAATTTGGTCACTAGGTATTAGGTCTAGGGTTTGGTTTCACTCTTTTAAAAGTTGTCCAAATGTCGGTTCATGTCACCATTCAGCTGAGTGTACCATCATTCAAAGGGTTTTCATTATCATGTCAAGTTCCACTGGGTCATTTTACACCTTGTTCATGCTTCAGTTGTGCCTAGGTAAGGTTCAATTTCCTCTCCTAGGGTTTTGGAGGTAATTTCTCTTGGATGGTCAAATCATCATCAAAAATTGTATCCTGATGTTCATACACCTTCCCCTATCCTTAATGTACCTTACTAAACACTTCCCATCACTAAGATCCCCCAAATTCCTCATTTTTGCACAAACCCTATTTTCTTGCTACAACTTGGCAATTTTCTAGGCTAGTTCTGTGTTTTGCCCTTTTAGAACCCTTCCCCTCACTCAATCCCTGAAATTCCACTTTCCCCTGCTTCCTAACATCCTTCCCTACTTCCCAAAATTTCCCCAAGAATTTAGAATCCCCTTATCCCCTTCATTTCGCTTCATTTCGACAAATCCCTTGTTCCACACATCGGGATAGGTTTCACTCAAATGATGTTTATGATGCAATAAAAGATGAATTTTGGAAAAATTAGAGAGGTTTTTGTTCAAAACAGGCCAAGGAAGAAAAAAATCCTTCACTTTTTACATAGGTGTCATGGTTTTAGAGAAATGTCAAAAATACCGTTGCCTCGGGAGAATTGATGCACCTCTGACGTGACCTTGGGAAAATAAATATTTCTCCTAGTTTGGTTGGAAAAATGACTTGCTTGATGCATAAAATGATAACTAGACAGAAATACCTTTCCAATGAGCTATCATGATCTCAATTTGGAGTTGAGGAAGACCTTCAAAAGTTGACTGCAACAGCACTCTGCCTTGAGGCAGCCTCATTTTGCTCATTTTGACCAGTCTTGGGAGATTTGATTTTTGACAGGGTAAATTAACTCCAAATTTAAAAATTACACTTGTTTTGGAAGGTAGACTCAAAGAATATTTCCAATGAGCTATCACATGCCAAATTTGGACATGAGGAAGGCCTCCAAAAGCCTCCTTAAAAATGGCGCAGCGCATAGAAAAGTGGGCGCGGCGCACAGGGCTGACACGAAAATTTTTATCATTGCTTCACAAAATTCAAATCAATTCGGTATTTTTCGCTCCAAATAATTTATGAAATTTCCATTGACATGTTTAGGTGTTGATTGAAGTGGATTATGAGAATTTTTAATGCAAAAATTATAAACTCTATCACCATGTTGAAATTTGTTCTCTTAAGATTTGAAATTGATGTTTTAAAATAGTTTGTGCCACTCCCTACCTCGTTTTCCCACCTCCCATGATTTAATTACTACAACCTATTTCCATATCCCCTTAAACCAATTATTTATAAGTCCCATTTTCTTACCTCTAAGTCACTTCATTCCCTATCATTCCTATTTCCCATCTCCTTTGTGAAAATTTTCCAAAACTCCAAGTCCCCAAACAATCAGGTGACTGTCCGATTGTTTCCACAGTTGTCAAATTAGAAAGTTTTCAAAAGGCATACTTCACTTGATAAAACTTCATTATCCTCACTACTTTATTTCCCACACTCCCTTAATATTTTGCACATTTGGAAACAAAAATAAAAAACACCAAACTCTTCATTTTCACCTCAGGCAACATAGACGAAGAAGGCATCGAGGGGGCGAAAAAGGCATGTTAGATTCCAAATCCTGGCGGACGCTTCCTTGAATGAGAATAGTACTGGATGAGGGTCCTTCACTCCAAGTTTTAGCAAATTTGGAGTAAATTTTTTCATTTTTGAAATTTTGGTTGCAAAACAGGTTTTTCTGCCCGACGCGTCGCGCCACTCGACGCGCGCTTACGTTTGAGAGATCTTCTGGAGGAAAAATTTACATTTTTGGATTTTTTATGAACATTTATGCATGCTCAGGAATGGCTAAGAGATTTCATCAAGTTCTGGATGGTCTTAAGGGTCAAAAACACTCCAAAAATGGCATTTCTGCCACTTTTTTCACCAGCAGGAACCAGTCTTGGGAGATTGAAGTTTTGGAGGGGAAAATAAACTCCAAAGTGAAAAATGTCACTTGGGTTGGATAGCAGACATCCAGGGATTTCCAAAGAGCTATCTTGAGCTCAATTTGGACTTCAGGAAGTGCCTCAAAAAAAGGCTCAAAGTGGCGCGACGCATTGAGTTTTTGGGCACGACGCATAGAGAAATTTGGCCTCATTTTGACTCTTCAGCTCAGAAATTCGCCCAGTTTTGACTAGTTTCACTTTTTGATGTAATTCTTGATCTATATTGATGTAATTTGATGACTATGATGTAATTTTGGCTCATATTTACTTGTTCTAGAGGATTCATTCACTAAAAAGTGAAAATTAAATGAATGAATCAATTTTCTTCCATATAGAGGCAAGTTGTTTGATTGCCTAGATTTCAGTTCCTTGTTTAGAATTGGTTGAAAAAGCTCCTAGAAGGATGAGCTCGACCCCTAGAGGCATGGGAAGGGGTTAGAATTGTCTATATATTTTATTTTCTGAGACATCTTCATGGTTGGACAGGTTGGATACTTGGGAAAAGTTTGGCACCTCATTGTACATTCATTTCAGATTTTTGGCAAAGGAAAGACCAGAGTTTTGCAGCACTTGTTGGGATCCTTGTGGCTTCTGAGTTTTGATGATGTTCTTCTCATGTTATTGTAAGTTTTATTAATGTTATATGTATTCCATTTCCATTCTCTATGCTTCTAAATTAAACAAATGAGTAATTGAGGTAGAATTCATTGATTTGCTGGTGCTCTGCCTTAAAATTTTATTTAGTTTATTATGTTTTCGTCAGTTTGAAGAGGATCCTTGCACCTTCTTTCCCTCTTCAGCTTCTCATCAGTATTTTCTATCCATTCATTGAATCTAAGACATCAAAGTCATTGCCTTCCCTGCCCCAACTTGAACTCTGCAAGAATTTGGCCTCATCCCCAAGCCCAAAAATTGTCTTTCCCCTTTTTCCAACAAAAACCCCTAAAAATCAAAATCAAACCCTCCTATTTTTTTACCTAGCCTAAGATCAGTTGTTGTTTTAGTAATCTCAAGCCCCTTTGAATATTTTATTTGAGAGTGACCCGGAGAGAGCCCTCTCCTGTCCTCGTAGGGCTAGCTACGAGGCTGAGCGTGGTTTGGTGTTGTCCTTCTTCTGCCTTATTTCAGCTTGAGGTGGATTAGGGAACTAACAATTGGTTTTTGAATATCCCTCTCAAGGCTTTCCGGTGCCCGAGGCAGACAGTAAGATTAGCTGTGCTGTTCACAAAGATGGCATGAGCATGTTCATATTAACTTAAAATAACTTGATGGAATGCGATAGAGAATTACCTCTTTGACAATCTTGGAGTCCCTTGGAGAGTGCTAGGCAGCGAAACAAGAGTCCTTCTTCACTGGCTCTAAATCTTAGTCCCGCAATCAGTCAAAGCACCCGTGTAATTTCTAACATAACATATATCCTATCAATCAAGTCAATATATAATGAACTTCTAAATTATATACATTTGAGCCATTCATATCATACTATGAAAATGTTCAAAAAATAATGACAATATTAAGCGTTGAATGGACAAAACGAACACATTTCTATTGATTTTGAAAGAAGGAGGATTACAACTGTCAGTTGTACCAAGCCCTCCTTAGTCTCCCAATCTCTTTTATCTCTCAAGTGAAGAAGTCCAAGTCAACAAGCTCTCTAGGAACCTCTTTGACTCTTGGTCTTCACAATATAACACTATTCTCTATTCCACAAGTATGCAAAAACCTTTAGCAATCCTTCGACCTTCAATTAAGAGCCTTCAGCTCCTTCTTATAGGAGAGGGAGAAAGCCATTGTTGCCTTTCTCTTTCCACTAGTTTGGAATGGAAAAAACTTAGATGTTTCTTTAATCTCTATGCTTTTGCCTCCTTTGGAGTTCAGTCTTGTTATAGCAATGACCAATAATGAATTGGTGCTCTGCAGTTTCTTTTGTGAACTGACTCTCTTGTGAGGGAAAGCCGGAGATTCAAATCATTCTCCGCGGGCTTTTCCTGATTCAAACTTAAAACACGGGTAACTCTTCCTTCTAGTGTAAACAGAGCATTTCCCTAGCCACTAACACGGCCAATTCACTGATTATCTGCGTTATAACGCTCTTGTGTTGTTATAGATAGGTGTTACCCTGGCAGAAATAGGTTTAATTTAGGTATTTGTACTCCTTCCATATTTGTCTTCCCCTCTGAGCTGATGAGGAGGTATTTTGACCTGTAACAGATTCCCCCTAAAGTGTGAGGTCAGAGACGAAGACGATGGCTGAAATACTTTATAATTTGTGTAGAGATAAAGAGATTGAAAGACTGAGGAAAACCTGAAACAACAACATATGTCAGAAAATATAGTATCTGCCTTGAGTCGGGCATTTCCCATGCTCAGTAGCTTAAAAAACATGATTTCTCTAGAATAGAGATATGAAGAATCTGTCCACCGATAGGCATAATGTGGAAGTGTCTGTCATAACATGATCAGGCTAAAGAAGCTGTCTCCATAAACAATATCGCAACTTGGGGAAGGAAACACAACTTTAATGATGTAGCCTTTTCCCCAAGGTCTTGACCGCCGATTCACTTAAAATGCATATTCCTCGACATGTGAATGAAGGAGTTGTCGTTGAACATGTGAGAAATCATCTGATTACCAGTCGATAATGAAAACTGTTAACAGACGCGAAGGTGGCCACCAATAATGATGATGGTCCCTAAGATGCACAGTACAATCTAGCGAGTGTGAATAAAATGAGTTGAAGTCGAACACTCATAGAATCATTCGACCAGGAGCCGATGATGAAGACCCCTGATCAAACACAAGACTACCTACCACTGAAGTCTGCAAGTATCTGGGTACTGATGGGTTTCTGGATCAACTTCCTAGATAAGATGTTGAAGTCGATAGGAAGTGATCTGTTGAAAGGTAGGCACTGAGGCATCCTACATCAGTCAACATGAAATGGAAACCAACTGATTTTGTTTATGATTGAGATAATGAAGAATAAATGGGAACGTCAGACGACAAATAATTTCTGGCATAATGAGCGGTTTGGTTGATAACAGGAGCAATAGATAGCGATATCTGCTTGAACAATAGAAGGCACTCTAGCAGGGTACTAGGCAGCTGAAGCTTGATGGACACCAAAGAGTGTGTTAGGATTTTACCGGTGCAGGGACACTGGGAAATGAAGGCTAATACTCATAGATGGTAGGGTTCGGCTAACTGCAAAAGAGTTTTCTAGGAAATGCCATGCTCAATAATTTTGCTGCCAAATCGACCTTTTTGAAAATGTAACAGAGGTAGTATCCATTTTGTCCAAATTTTCCCCCGTCTAATTAAGTTTAGCGAGTCCAGACGAGTAAACTCAGTGAATTTTTCATGTTTAGAGAGTCTGAAAAATGTCAGGAAAGACAACTTTGTGCCCCATCTGATTACGTTTAACGAGTCCAGATGAGTAAACTCGCTGAATTTTTCATATTTAGAGAGTATGAAAAATGTTAGGAAATACAACTCCACATCCCGTCTGATTAGGTTTAACGAGTCCAGACGAGCAAACTCGGTGAATTTTTCATTTTTAGAGAGTCTGAAAAATGTGATAAAAGACAACTCCATTGGGGTACCTTTGTCATGTCTTGATAACCGGGCACGACAAAGGGGTAATAGTAAGCCCGAAACAGTTCATTTTCCGTGAGTTAGTCCATTGAAGCCGGAAAAGTGAAAAATCTATGTTCGATGGACATCTACCTCATTTTGTTATGAGTACGAGGATACGGAGTAAACTCAATACTCTTTGTGAAATTTTAACGAGTCTAAGAAAGAGAAACTCAGTGCCCTCTGTGAAATTTTAACGAGTCACGTGGAGAAAAATCGGTTACTTTTTCGGTTTAAAGAGCTTTTGAAAAAGAGGAAAAGAATGGCTCCTTGCTCTCTGTCATGGTAGTTTAACGAGCCAAACAAAGTCAAATCGGGGTTTTTTCAGTTTTATGAGCGAGAAAAAGGTTCATAAAAAGAATTCTCAATGTTTCTTCATGATTTTAACGAGTTTGAAGAAGAGAACTCTAGGTTTTTCGGATTAACGAGCAAGAAAAAGACCATAAAAAGAACACTCAATATCAACTTCGTATAAGTTTAACGAGTCCAAAGAAGGGAACTCAAGGTTTTTCAGATTAACAAGCAAGAAAAATACCGTAAAAAGAATGCTCGATATAACATGAGTATGTCTGCATATAAATCTTGATCACTCATCAGGACATCAGTACCAAATCTCAATAGTTGCGACACATGCGTAGCAAGAATTCACGACTTTTTCCAACTAGCGTGAGAGAGTCATGCCCCAAAACTTTCTATAAGAAGGTCGGAAGTCCTCCATTTTCACTGTTTTGTGCTGTGAAAGAGCTCTGGGGTGAAAAGGGGTGAAATATTTAGCTGACGATTACGGTCAATTCGGGCAACGGTTTTTCTTCCCGCGAGATCCAGGTAAGAGCTTAAACCTCCTGCTATTATTTAATTAGCTTTTTGTTACTTTTTGCTGGTTCAAAATTAGAAAATTTCGAGGCCCTAGAAAAATGTTTGCGCCTAACGCGGGGCAGAAGTATAACAGACGCGTTAAACACAATACCCGTAAAACAAGACCGCGTTAGCACGCTCTTTTTTGTACGAGAGCCAGCGTTAGGCACACCGTGTTTTCTAGCAACTGGATTTTTATTGTTTTGAAGTGGTCCAGGCAAGTTTTGATCGGTTGAAAATGTTGCATTTGTAGGTATTCGACTGTTAATCATGAGTATTTGGCGAGAGAGAGAACATGAGCGGGAAGAACGAGAGATGGTGACGGATGCAGCAAGCTTGATGACTCTCCATAGATGCAGATTGCTAAAGTATGCCCGCTTAGAACTGATGAGGGGCCAAGAGGACCTCCTGAGGTGGCTAATCCAGCAGTGGGATGAACGCCACCATGTCTTTCGGATTGGAGGCAATGAACTCTCAATCAAAAAGGATGATGTGTATTTTTTGATCGGCCTATCATGTCGTGGGGCAAGGCCCAACTTGACAGGGTCCAGTGCTGACCCATGTTCTACTACTGATCTGATTTGTGCACATTGCATACGTGACACTCAAGCTGTGAGCATTCGGATACCGATCGCCCAGGTGACCTTGAGACCTTTGCGGTCTATATTATGGATGATTGTTCGCTTGGAAGGCACCAAGAGTCAGCATGTGGCCACTAAGGCCCAGATGCTCCTAGCCCTAGACTGTATGCAACCTCAGGTTTTTGACTGGTGTGACGGAGTTGTCTGTCGGGTTCGAGCAGAGCTTACCGCATGTAAGACCCGTACCCAGAGAGAGTTTGGGTACGGTACACTGATTGTCTCTTTCATACTGGAGCAGATACCACTGATGAGGCCCAGGATCATTACAGCGCCATTGGGTCCACATGAGCCGAGGCAGGCTCGGTGGGCCGCTTTGCTTCCGCAGACTGGAGAGGGTCCTGTCCGCCACTATTTTGATGATGGATTTTTTGATTGGCTTAACTCACAGATTATTATGATTGAGGATTATCCCTATGCAGGGATGAACTTCACAGGTGATCCGAAGTTAGTGTTTCCCCCTGGCACCCAGTGGGGGCTTGATGGTAAGAAGGAAATGATCAGTGTATAAAGAAGTACTTGTTTTTTTCTTTTGAATGTGTATGTAATTTTTTTTTTTTTTTTTTTGTTAAGAATAGGGTGAAAATTATGTTTTGACATGAAGCGCTTGTTTTCTTGACACAGATGTGGCACCTGTTCGGCCAGTTGGGGCCCCTCGCTATGCACGGCGAGGACTGCAGTTACCCGGGGCTGGCGCACCAGCAGATGATGCGGAAGCCGACGAGGATGATGATGCTCAAGTTTTACATGAACTCTCCAGAAACTTGGAGGGTTTGAGTATGGGCATACCACCCCTTCCTATGTGGGAGGTTCTAGTTCGTCTGCATCGGCATACTGTAGGTGTGCCGGAGAGATACCTAGTGCCTCTGAGGAGGATAGCTAGAGTAGTTGTATGCTACCATGAGCATCAGGCCTAGCTGGCGGAGCAGATGTGTTAGTGTCAGAGCGTGGCTTAATATAGCCAAATTTTTTGTAAAACACCCAAGTTTTGGAAGATTTTTTGATGTAACTATGTACTGGACATGATCTATATATATATATATATATATATATATATATTTTGGTGATTTTGTGTTTTTAAATTTTTATGTATTTTCAATGATCTATAAAATATATGTAATCATGAGTGAATATTTTATAATAAATGTGACAAATGCCAATCCAACACATAATTTGCCAAAGAATCGGCTAATGTATTAAATTCTTTAGAAACGTGCTCAGAGGCAATTGTTTGAAAATGACATTCTAGAAGTCTTACCCTTAAGAAATAACGTAACAACACAGGATGACGGACACGATAATGATTGTTTAACTGCATAATGATGAGCTGGGAATCCAACCTGACCACTAAATTGGAGATGTCGCGAGATGCTGCTTCCGTGAGGAGTTGGATCACTGACGTGTACTCAGCAACATTATTGGTGGCGTTACCCAGGAATATTCCCCTGGAACCAAGAAGGTCCGACTCAGGAGTGTAGAGAACCCAAGCAGCTGAAGCAATGCGTCTAGTGTGACGACTAGCACCATCCGCATATCCAACATATGCTAAGGGGAGTGACGACATATATGTGAAAGAAAAAGATTATACATGAGAAAAAAACCTTGAAAACCAAGATAAAATCCAGAAGACATCAAAATAATAAGCAAAACTTATATACATAAAATTACAAAGCATATGCCTAGTGCGAAACTAGACAAAATACTTCTTGAGATAGAGCCCGTTGCGGGGCTCCTCGAGTGGAATTCCATTACAGTCCTGAAGTTCGTAAGCCCCTTTTGAGAGGAATTTAGTAACTATGTAAGGATCAAGCCATAGTAGTTGGAGTGTTCCTTCCCCCAAGAGGTCATGTTTCTGATCATAAAGTAGAACTAGATCGCATTCTTGGAAAGATCGAGGCTTGACAGATTTTTCGTATTGAGCTTTAACTCGGCGCTGGTGAGCTTTGAGTGCTAGTGTAGCATCTCGATGAGTTTCATCCAAATGATCGAGTGAGAGCAAGCGCTCTTCTGTGGCGGTGGTGCCGGGCAGGAGTTCAACGGCAAGTTTGAGTGATGGAATTTCGCACTCGATTGGAAGTACTGCCTCTAGGCCGAAAGCAAGTTGGAATGGTGTGAAGCCTGTGGTAGTTTTGAATGATGTTCAGTACACCCATAACGTGGAATACAAATTCCGATGCCAAGTGGTTTTATGGTTTCTGACGAGTCGACGAATCATGGTTTTGAGGACGCCATTTACGGCTTCGACTTGACCATTAGCTTGAGGGTAATAAGACGAAGAATGATCTTGATGGAAACCTAGCATGGATGTTAATTCGGTCATCATATGATTCTGAAAGTGAGATCCATGATCTGTGACAATCGATAGGGGTACGCCGAACCGACATATTACCTGATTAAACAGGAAGAGAGCGGCGGTTTTGCCATCGACCTTGAAAGTGGGAAGGGCTTATGCCCATTTCGTAAAATAGTCGACCACAACCATGATGTAGTTGTGTCCATTTTCTGAAGTGGGATTGCAGGTGATGAAGTCAATTCCCCATTTAGTGAAAGGAACAATGGCGATAACCAGGTGAAGGGGGGCGGGATGAGCGCACATTTTCTTTGTGAAAATTTGACATGGATGGCATTTCTGGACTGCTGCGATACAGTCTTTAAAAAAAGTGGGCCAATAGTAACCTGCACACAAGATTTTTTGGGCAGTAGCTATGCCCGAAAGATGACCACCGCATGCCCCGCCGTGGCAGTCATTCAAAATGCGTTCCACCTCATCGAAAGTGATACAACGTTGGAGAATAGTATCAACACCACGACGATATAGTGTATCGTTTAGCACGAGGTAGTGCTTTGCTTGGTGGCAGATACGACGACGGTCGTCGGACGTGAGAGTCGGGAAAAAGTGTTGGGTTTGTAGGTAGACTAAAATGTCTCCATACCATGGGTCTGAAGAATTGACCAAGTATACAGATTCATCAGGAAATGGATCATCAACTACTTCTCCTGGGTCGATTCGGGGAAGATCCGATAATAATTTGGCGAAGACGAGGGATTTCTTTGCTTTGGCAACCGTGAAAACCAAATCAAATTGCTGGAAGATTATGATCCATTTGGAATATTTTCCTCCAATAATTTATCTAGACAAGATATGGCGCATGGGGTTCTCCAAAGCAATAACCGTAGTCTGTCGCAACAATATATAATGTCGGAGTCGGGTGACGAAAAAAACTACCTCCAGAGAAAGTTTCTCCACATGTGAATAACGTAATTTAGGTCCGATTAGACCTTTAAAAAAATAGTATATCACATGTTCACTGTCATCATCTTGTACTTGAACCAAAACCATTCCAAGCGAGGATGGTGAGGCTGCCAGGTAGAGGAGAAAGTCGTGTGACTATTACTGTCCGTAGCATAGTCCAAAGAAGCTAGGTAGTTCCTCTGAGGTACCGTAAAACAGCTTAGCCTCCCTCCAAAATAATCTGGTTGGCATAACCATATCTTAGATGAGCTGGTTGACTACATAGAACATATCCAGTAGTGTGCCCATAATATACATGAGTGAATCCACTAACTTCTAGTAAATGGTTGCATCCACTTCCTCACCTGAAGTGACATCCTCCTTCCTCTAGTTAGTCGCTAGAGGTGTCTGCATGGGTTTGCAACTCTCCATGCGTAACTTTTTTGGTATCTCATTTGCATACTTGCCTTGAGAGAGTAACAATTCCCCATCTCCTTGCCATACTTCCAATCTCAGGAAGTAGTGTATGAGATCCATGTATTTCATTTCAAATTCTCTTAAAATGTCCTCCTTACAAGATCTGATGATCTATTCATCACCAGAAAAAAAATTGTCATCAACATATAAGAAAATAATAATAAAAATACCTTCTACAAAAATATGATAGAGGTTTGCATCTGCTTCACTTTTGGTGAAGCTCAAACTGGTGAGATAGTTATCAATCCTAGTGTACCAACCACATGGTGTTTGTTTGAGACTGTACAATGCTTTCTTGAGTCTACACACATGAGACTCTTGATCAAAAGTCTCAAAGCCTTCTGGTTGCTCTATCTAGACCTCCTCCTCAATTAATCCATTAAGGAACGTTTTTTGTACATCCATTTGATGGATCTTCCACCCCATATGTGAAACCATATAGATAACTGGTCTAATGGATGAGTACCTTGCTACAGGAGAAAAGGTATCGTCATAGTCAATACCTTCAACTTGAGAGTACCCCTTGGCCACAAATCTGGGCTAATACTTCTCTATGCTTCCATCTGCTACCTGATTTATATTGAAGATCCATCTCAAACTAGCAACTAATTTATTTGCTGGTCTTTAGACCACTTCCAAAACACTGCTCTTTAAAATGGATTCCTACTCCTTCACCATTGCATCAACCCATAGAGGTTTCTCTACTCATTCCTGTAAAGAGGATGGATCAATTTATACAAGCTCAGTCATTAGATCCATGCAGCTAGTTTACCTCTCCTTGAGCCCTTATTTCCTTGTGTTGTTCCTTGAGAAATTATGCCCCTATTATTTAGCAATTTCTACAAAATGGATTGCGTAATTCCTTAGGTTGATCATCTGACTGCATGCAACACCATAAAACTCAAGACTAGTCTACAAATAATGTTGCACTGCTTTGGAATCTCCACCAAGCCCAGGGAAATTAAATTTTCTATATGCACTAGTGCTTTTGGGCTGATTGATCAGTTAACTGGATGATCACTGAGTTTGACTGAAGTCCTACTATACAACTTGACCCTCCACTAGTTGGAACTAGTTTAGATGAAACAACCTTAGATCACTGACCTTGATTTATACAAATTAGCAATCACACATGATTAATTGAACTCTAACTCCTCCAACTTGAATTTACTGAGTAGACTAGGTGGTACAAGCCATGTCACACAAGTTAACATCATCCAAGTTGTCCATTGATGTGGAAATTCTATTTTTCACAGTTTAATAAAGGAAAAATCAAATTTACAATTTCTTACTGCATTTTTCAACACTCTTTCTCAGCAAGAAATGGATTATCAACCACCCCTATCCTACTCCTATGGAACTTGAACTTCCCTCTTGAAAAGGCCTTTGTCAAAATTTCAGCATCTTGTTCCTTTGTCAAAATGTACTGCAACAACATGATCTGCCTCTAGAAAAAATCTTGAAAATGGTGATACCAGATATCTATATGCTTGGATTGATCGTCAAAAAAATATTCTCAAAGAATGTGATGCAACTCTAATTATCACAGTAGATCATAGTTGGATCCATCATCTGACCAAATAATATAGCAAGTATATTTCTCATCCATATTGCCTCACATGTTACTTGAATTGTAGCCATGTAATCTTCTTTTGCCGAGCTGAGCACCACAAATATTTGGTTTTTGCTATACCAGGAAACCACCGCGGGCCAAATAGTGAAAATTATACCTGGTGTACTCTTTTATTATAATGGACTCCCTACCCAATCTCCATTTGTGAAGCCACACAAATTCACTCCCTTTGTCGATCTGTACCATAGTCCAAACTGGGTAGTTCCTATGATTTACTGTAAAACATGCTTAGCTTCCCTCCAAAATAATTTGGTTGGCCTAACCATATCTTGGATGAGCTAGTTTACTACATAGCACATATCTGGTAGTGTGTTCATAATATACATGAGTGAACCCACTAACTTCCAGTAAATGGTAGCATTCAATTCCTCACCTAAAGCGGATCCTCCTTCCTCTAGTTAGTCGCTAGAGGTGTCTCCATGGGTTTGAAACTCTCCATGCATAACCTTTTTAGTATCTCATTTGGATACTTGCCTTGAGAGAGAAAAAAAATCCCCATATCCTTGCCATACTTCCAATATCATGAAGTAGTGCATGAGACCCATGTATTTCATTTCAAATTCTCTTAAAATGTTCTCCTTGCAAGATTTGATGATCTATTCATCACTAGAAAAAAATGAGTCATCAACATATAAGAAAATAATAAAAAAATACCTTCTACCAATATATGATAGAGGTTGGAATCTTCTTCACTTTTTGTGAAGCTCAGACTGGTGAGATGGTTATCGATCCTAGTATACCAAGCACAGGGTGCTTGTTTAAGACCGTACAATGATTTATTGCATCTACACACATGATATTCTTGATCAAAAGTCCCAAAGCCTTCTAGTTGCTCGATGTAGACCTCCTCCTCAATAAATCCATTGAGGAATTTTGTTTTTACATCCCTATGATGGATCTTCCACCCCATCTGTGAAACCAGATAAATAATTGGTCTAATGGATGAGTACCTTGCTATTGGAGAAAAGGTATCCTCATAGTCAATACCTTCAACTTGAGAGTACCCCTTGGCCAAAAATATGGGCTAATACTTCTCTATGCTTCCATCTGCTGCCTGATTTATATTGAAGATCCTTCTCGAACCGACAAGTAATTTATTTGCTGGTCTTGGGTCCACTTCCAAAACACTTTTCTTTAAAATGGATTTGTAATCATCCACCATTGCATCAACCCATATAGTTTTCTCTACTCCTTCCTGTAAAGAGGATGGCTCAATCTATAAAATCTCATTCATTATATCCATGCAGTTGGTTTACCTCTCCTTGAGCCCTTATTTCCTTGTGTTGTTCCTTGACAAATGATGCCTCTATTATTTAGGAATTTCTCCAAAATGGATTGCATAATTCATTAGGCTGATCATTTGATTGCATGCAACACCAGTAAACTCAAGACTAGTATACAACTGATGTTACACTGCCTTGGAATGTAATATTCCCAAATGGGAAAAGCAGGAATATAGAACAAATGCAAAATTACTAATAAAGAAAAACAAGAATATAGCACTAAAATTTGGAAAATGCCGAAAATATGTTGCAACTGAAATTTACATCAAGACATTATAACTATGAGAAAATCATATCATTATAAACAAAAACAAGCATGAATGTACATATTTCTCCAAAAGGAATGCACTCAATCCACAATATGGATGAAATACACAAAAGAAGCCAAGCATTGGAAATGTTGTGTTGCTACTGCTGCTGGAAACTACTACTACTAAGGAGAAGAACCATGTACAAAAGGTTGTTAGAGTGCTCAGAATGATATGGGATTTTAAACACGGATTCTATCCAAGAAACCCATAACAACACATAAATGGTTTGCCCATATTTTAATTTTGGATTTTCGGCCCTTTTTGGGTTGCCCGCTGCAACAGTTCACTAAAATCCCACAGTCATGGACTGGAACTGCGTTATAGGGGATAAAAACACTATGGCATGATTCCAAATGTATCAATTATGCTCTAGGGCCTTCTTTACTAGCCTCCAAAGAGAAATAAACCTCCCTCTAAAGAGATCTAGCTCAGAAATCTCCCAAATCAAACCTCCACAACTTCTGCTTTGCAACACAACACAAAATCCTCAACAAGAACTGCGTTGTATATTAATAATGAAACCTTGGTCAAATTCTTGATAGTGGAATGTAGTGCAAACTCTTCCAAGAGGCCTCTCATGGAAAGAGGTGGGATTCCCGATTAGGAACACCCTGTGCTAAACAACACTGCAATCTTAGCTAAATAGCTAAAGAAAGCTATATGTCTAAACAATCCATATATTCAGAAATATAATAACATCAACATAATGAAATATGGCTGCCATCCTCTTCCTTATATAATTTTTGAGATTTATAACCCTAAGCCCCATTGATTTATGACACTACTGCCATGCAAAGAGTCTCCATATAAAACTTTGTTGTCCCTCATTGAATGCCACTACTCCATGACAACGCTATTGATTTGGTCAAAGTTGACCCATTCAAGGTGTTCCAGCCCCTTTTCACACCTAAGGGTACTCAATTAAGCTTCCAAGATGTATTCCTTTCACATTGGCATTGATTTAATTCTTATTAAGGTGATTTATGGATCTCCATATCCTCTTATTCATAAACAAGAAAGAAAAAACAAAAATTAATATTCGAACTAGCTCATGGCTAATTAGGAATATTACAATCCTCCCCTCCCAAGTGTTTCTTGTCCCCAAGCAACTTCAAGGAAAAACCTAAAAAAGTGGGGAACCTTTATTCCCATATGGAGCTCCAATATCCAAGCTATCATCCATACAAAATGAATCACCCTCCAGATTGGTAATTCATAGAAAAAATCCTCCCATCTGCTTATGAGAGGCACCTCCCAAGTGCTCAAGTTATCCAAATGGCTTATCCCATAAGGAAATAAGAAACCCAATGTAGAAATCATGGATGGTCCAATTCTCTTCCAGAAATATGAAACATAAGAAACATGGAGAATCTCTCTCCCAAAGGGCACATCCAATCCTTCCATCCTCCCTCCACTCATTCCGATAAAAATAATAAGGAAATCATCAATATATGGGATCAAAACTAAGTATGCATAAACAACCAAATGCAATAATGGAGGTGGATCATAGTCCCACATATGGAACCAACATAATATATTTCTTGACTGCATCAGATATTGATATGGTATGTGGTTTCCCCTCCACTTATTTTCTTCCATATCCTTCTCACATGTTTTGAAAATGTGAGAAATGTTTCGTGCCTTTGGAGTTCACCCTAAATGGTAAATCATCTCCCTATATCCTCCTAGGGAGTGGCCATGCTCAACATATTTTATGGCCCAAAGTTGGCCATGAATTTTGTAAGTAAGAATGCTTCTTCTTGGAGCAATGACCTGCACATATATGGCTAAGGAATGCACATATTCATTATATAAATCATTATGCAACCAAACATGATCCTTACCATATGCTTTGCTCATACAAATGGAGTGGCTCATAGATAAATCCCCTCTCATTCCCAAAGAGGAAAGAGGTGGTTGTGATAACTCCCCCAAATATTTATGTATCTCCTCCATCTCCACATGATCCATGCATCGCCTCAAATGCTGATATATCTCCTCTTCAAAGCCTCCCCAAGTGTACCCCTCCATGATGGTGTGGTATGCTCTCATAGAATAAGTGTGGCTGAAGAGAAAATCTTCATGAGATACTTGTAGTAACTTCTCCTTGCGCTTGGAAGCTCTAGATAAGAAGATCCTGCCATGATAGTAGATGACCTCATCTCTGACTAAATATCCCTCCTCATGTAGCTGGTCATCAAGTATCATACAAGTAAAAATATCCTTGGAATAATCCACCAACAACTGGGATTTCCAATAGGGATCTATCCTCCATAGTGACAACGCTGATGATCTATCACAAAGAACATATGTCATATAGTTGTCCTCCTCTTTGACATCTCCCATACCAAAGGTACAAGTTGGAAGGCTGCTATCCTTCCCATGCTGCTCCTTCCACAACACAGAATCTGAAATGAGAGTGGGTGATGATGATATTGGGAGAATGTCTCCCCCCTCCTTGAGTCTACCCAAGACTCTCATCGTTGTACCATGACCTCCCAATGCTCCCATTCCTCCTGTATCTATGAATTGTGCATCATGATGTGAGACATGCCTCATCATCTCCTAATCTGGTGGCCTCCCAGGTGGAATGCCTCCATGCAAAGAGACATCAATATCAAGAGTAGACTGCATATATGAGTGGACTGCATTGTGCTTGCTCTCACTGCGCAAATAAATCTGCCTCTTTTTTGCATCAACCTTATGAAGTAGATAGGGGTGTGTGCTCCTAATCATATGATGCCGGCCATCCTCCCTAACTTCTCCTTTCATGTGCAAGGTCTCACAATCTATCAATAATGGCATATGTTTTTCATGGATTGTGCCTTGATCTCCACATATGAGATCCTTTGGAACTTCTTGCAATGATACAAGAAATCCTCTCATTGGAGCAATCGCTCCATCTACCTCTCCATGAGGTACTAGATCTGCTCCGGATGATACAACATTGTTACCTCCAGCCTCCTCTTTCCCTTCATCATGAATGGAGGTTACCTCATCATCATTAAGAGGCTCTTTGATTTGATCATATTTTGAAAAAGGGATATCCATGTATTCCTTTTGAGAAGAGAGCTCTTCTTGAAGTGGTGATCTTGCCTCTAGCAAGGTATTCTACAAATTTTTAACCCCCTCAATAATATTCTAAAATGAAGTTGGGATTATAGATCCTTCCAACTCATGCAAAGGTTTTGTTTGTTTAGGCTTGGTTAGCTCAACCAAGGAAGTTTCAGAATGTTTTACATCAAATCTTTTCAGTAATCTCCTAGTGAACTTTGCATAAGTAGATACATTTACATGATTCAAGGAAGAAGTTTCATAAAACCACCAGGATAAGCCTTACCTTCAAGATGCAACACTGTTACTCTAATGGCTTCTTCTTCTGAAGCTTGGTGATGCTGCAAATAGGTGTCTAGCTCCTTCACCCAAGCCCTAGTTGTGCATCTAGCTGACCCATTAAAAGTAGATAGAAAGAATCTACCTAAATCATGCTGCTTGCACCTTTTGCTTCTATCATGGTTGCTAGGTCTTCTATTCTCCTTGATCTTGAAAAAATCCTGGAAGTTTAGATGATATCTGAATCTAGTAGACTGAGATTCATATTCTTGGATATAGTCAACAAGAGTCTCCTCCTTTGGTACATCTCCTTCCTCCATCTCTCTTGCTATGAACATAGGCATGGTAGAGAGTTTTAGATTTGATTGTGTGGTTGAATACTCACACCCATAATATGAAGAACTGGAGCTTTCTTCATGTGCAAATATTTTTGAGGGATCTTCATGTCTTCCCCTCCTCATTCCCTTGATTTCTCTGTTAAGCTCATGCATAGTTTGGAGAAGAAGTTCTAAAAACTTATTTCCCTCCATTTCTCCAAATAATGGAGACCCGCCTTTGTCTCTTCTGTAAGCCTTCTCTTTTTCTGTGAGAAGCTTCTTATTCTTCTGATAACATAGATGCAATGTCTTCATAGGCTGAGCCAAGATTATGATCTGATACCATTTTCATATTCTGAAATGGGAAAATCATGAATATAGAACAAATGAAACATTCATAATAAAGAAAAACAAGAATATACCACTAAAATTTGGAAAATGCCAGAAATATGTTGCAACTAAAATTTACATCAAGACATTATAACTATGAGCATAAGCAGCTGAGTCATATCATTATAAACAACATAAAATATGAATGTACACAGTGCTCCAAAATGAATGCACTCAAGCTTCAATATGGCTGAAATACACTAAAGAAACCAAGCACTAGAAATGTTGTGTTGCTACTACTACTGTTGCTATTGGAAACTATTGCTATTGAGGATACAAACCATGTGCGGAAGGCTATTAGAGTGCTTCAAATAATCTAGGATTTTAACCACAGATTCTACTCAAAAAACCCAGAAAAACCTAGAAATGGTTTGCCTAGATTTTAACTTTGGATTTTTGGCCCTTTTTGGGTTGCCCACTGCAACAGCTCACTAAAATAACGCAGTCATGGACTGGAATTGCACTGTAGGGGATAAAAAAAATATGGCCTGATGCCAAATGTATCAATGATGCTCCAGGGCCTTATTTACTAGCCTCCAAAGAGAAAGAAACCTCCCTACAATGAGATCTAGCTCAGAATCTCCCAAATCAAACCTCCACAACTTCTGCCCTGCAACACAAAACAAAATCCTCAACAGGAACTGCGTTGTACATTAAGACTGAATCCTTGGCCAAATTATTGATAGTGGAATGTAGTGCAAACTCTTCCAAGAGGCCTCTCAAGGAGAGAGGTGGGATTCCTGATCACGAACACCCTGTGCTAAACAACACTGCAATCTTAGCTAAACAACATAAGAAAGCATATGTATAAACAGACCATGTATTTAGAAATATATTAACATCAAGATAATGAAATATGGCTTCCATCCTCTTCCCGATATAATTTATGAGCTTTCTAACCCTAAGCCCCATTAATTTATGACACTACTTCGATGCAAAGAGTCTCCATTTAAAACTGTGATGTTCCTCATTGAATTCCACTACTCCATGATAACAATGTTTATTTGGTCAAATTTGATCCAATCAAGGTGTTCCAGCTCCTTTTCACACCTAAGGGTGCTCAATTAAGCTGCCAAGATGTCTTCCTTTCACATTAGCATTTATTTTATTCATATTAAGGAGATTTACATATATCAATATCCTCTTATTCATCAACAAGAAAGAAAAAACAAAAATTAATATTCAAACTAGCTCATGACTAATTTACGAATATTACATGGAATTTCCACCAAGCCCACGGAACTTGAATTTTTTGTATGCACTAGCAATTTTGGGCTGATTGATGAGTTAACTAGATGATCACTGAGTTTGACTGAAGTCCCACTACACAACTTGACCCTCCACTAGTTGTAACTAGTTTAGTTGAAACAACCTTAGATAACTAACCTTGATTTATACAAATTATCAATCACACGCGATTAATTAAATTATAACTTCTCCAACTTGAATTTAGTGAGTAGACTAGGTGACACAAACCATGTCGCACAAGTTAACATCATCCAGGTTGTTTTTTTATGTGGAAATTCTATTTTTCTTAATTTAATAAAGGAAAAATCAAATTGAGAATTTCTTGCTGCATTTTTCAACACTCGCTCTCAGCAAGAAATGGATTATCAACCACCCCTATCCTTCTCCTATGGAGCTTGAAATTCCCTCTTGAAAAGGCCTTTGTCAAAATGTCATCATCTTGTTCCTTTGTTAGAATGTACTACAACAACATGATCCGCCTCTACAAACAATCTTGCAAGTGGTGATACCAGATATCTATATGGTTGGATTGATCGTGAAAAAAAAATATTCTCAAAGAAATTGATGCAACTCTGATTATCACAATGGATCATAGTTGTATCCATCATCTGACCAAATAATACAAAAAGTATATTTCTCATCCATATTGCCTCACATGCTGCTTGACTTGTAGCCTTGTATTCTTCTTCTTTCGAGCTGAGCACCACAAATATTTGGTTCTTGCTATACTAGGAAACCACTGCAGACCCAACAATGAAAATTGCACCTGGTGTACTCTTTCAGTGTAATGGACTGCCCACCCAATTTGCATCTGTAAAACCACACAAATTCACTCCCTTTGTCTATTTGTACCATAGTCCAAACTGGGTAGTTCCTTTGAGGTACTGTAAAACATGCTTAGCTTCCCTCCAAAATAATTTGGTTGGCCTAACCATATATTGGATGAGTTGTTTTACTACATAGGACATATCTAGTAGTGTTTTCATAATATACATGAGTGAACCCACTAACTACCAGTAAATAGTAGCATCCACTTCCTCACTTGAAGCGACATCCTCCTTCCTCTAGTTATTCGCTAGAGGTGTCTCCATGGGTTTGCAACTCTCAACGCATAAAAATTTTAGTATCTTATTTGCATACTTGCATTGAGAGAGAAACAAATCCCCATCTCCTTTCCATACTTCCAATATTAGGAAGTAGTGCATGAGACCCATGTATTTCATTTCAAATTCTCTTAAAATGTCCTCCTTGCAAGATCTGATGATCTATTCATCACCAGAAAAAATTGAGTCATAAACATATAAGAAAATAATAAAAAAATACCTTCTACCAAAATATGATAGAGGTTTGCATCTGCTTCACTTTTGGTGAAGCTCAAACCAGTGAGATAGCTATCAATCCTAGCATACCAAGCACATGGTGTTTTTTTGAGAAAGTACAATGCTTGCTTGAGTCTACACACATGGGACTCTTGATCAAATGTCTCAAAGCCTTCTGGTTGCTCGATGTAGACCTCCTCCTCAATAAATCCATTGAGGAATGTTATTTTTACATCCATCTGATGGATCTTCCACCCCATCTATGAAACCAAATAAAGAATTGGTCTAATGGATGATTACCTTGCTATACAAGAAAAGGTATCCTCATAGTCAATACCTTCAACTTGAGAGTACCCCTTGGCCACAAATCTAGGCTAATAATTCTCTATGCTTCCATTTGCTGCCTAATTTATATTGAAGATCCATCTCAAACCGACAACTGATTTATTTTCTGGTCTTGGGACCACTTCCAAAACACTGTTCTTGAAAATGGATTCGTACTCCTCCACCATTGCATCAACCCATACAGGTTTCTATACTCCTTCCTGTAAAGAGGATGGCTTAATCTATACAAGCTTAGTCATTAGATCCATGCAGCCAGTTTACCGATATGGTGACCGTCTCTACCTGCGCACATTTGAAGGACCACCAACATTCTCCCTCGCATATTGCACAAGTATCTCAACTTACCTGGTCCTTTTCCTACCTTATCTAAATGATTATTCTTGAGTGGTGGTCTCCACTCTCTGCTCCTCAATTTTTGGTTGCTCCAAAACTTCTTGAGGTTCCTCCTTTGGAGCCAAAATCTCCTCTTTTGGTGGGATCTAAAGCTCCCTCTCAAGAGAGCACCACACTGCTTTCTCCTCATAAAATTTTACATCCCTTTGCAGAACTATCATTCTGAGTGATGGAAAGTACATACTATAGTTTTAGGGTGTTTCTGTGTAACCCAAAAATATCCCAAATTCTACTGCCATCTCTAGCTTATTCCTTGATTTTTTGGAGACATGGAAATAGATAGAGGCTCCAAAAATTGTGAATTGTGACACATCTGGATTTCTCCCCGAGAAAGCCTCCTCTGGGATAATCATGCCTAGAATACGATGAGGACTCCAGTTCTAAAAATAGACTGGTATTTTTCATTCATTAGTCCACAAGTGCAGAGGTAGGCCTTGGTCATGGAACATCGCTCTCGTTGCTCCCACAATGCTAAAATTATTTCTCTCAACCACCCCATTCTTCTGTGGGTTGTGGGGTGCTATCAAATATCATGTAATGCATTATTTTTCACAACATATTTTAATTCATTTAACATGTACTCACCTTCATTATCTCTCCCGAGAACCTTCACCTTCTTTCCAGTTTCTTTCTCAACTAGTGCCTTGAATTCTACGAACTTGGAGAATGTCTCATATTTATTCCACATGAAGAAGATCCAACACTTCCGTGAAAAGTCATCAATAAAAATGACAAAATATTTGTGCTTGGAAGTGTAGGCCATCGATAAAGGTACACAAAAATAATATTGGATCCTTTCAAGGACTGCATGTGCTTTATTGTCCCGATCATTGGATGTGGATTTTGCGTACTTTTCCAAATTACATACTTTGCAAACATCCTATTTCTCAAGTGCTCCTTTGATGAGGCTTGTCGTTATCTACTGCATGATGTTTAGGGAGCTATGATGCAAAAAAACAAGTATTCTATGCCAAATTTCATTAACATCACGACTTTTCACCTTCTCTACCTTAGTGCTTAATGCAATAGAATCCTCAACATCTATATTATATAGGTTCTTCACACGAACCTTGATTTTCTTCACTTTTCCTATGGCTATATGTCTCAAGAGTTCCTTTCCTTTGCTTAAGATCAAATTATAACCATAGTATTCTAAAAATACAAAAAATATGATATTTTTCTTTAGGCCCAAAATGAACATGACATCCTTGAGCTTGAGAGGGGATCCCGACTCCCTCTAAAAGGTGACTGTACCAACCTCATTCACGGTATACCTTTCATCGTCACCCATCTTAGTGTGCATCTACAAATCTATTTCTTTCAGGTCACTGAAAATATCTCCACACTCTGTTATGTGGAATGATGCACCTAAGTCCAAGTACCATAGGCTCCCCATCACTGTGTTGACCATGCATGTGATATGGGTAAAGCTAAGCTCAAATTGTGAAGGAAAATATTCAACTGCCACTCCTCCTGAGGTCTCATCTCTTACCTTTTTGTGTGGACACTTTGTGGGATGGTGCCCAAATTCACTACAATGGAAGCATTTAATTTTTGACAAATCTTTCTTCTTGCCCCCTTGACTAGATTCTAGTTTGGATTGAGATTTATTCCATTTTCCCTTCTTTTCCTTTCCATCCAATTAAAATTTTTATTCATCCTTAACCTTGGATGAAGTCCCATCTCTAGTATTCTGCCTTATTTCTTCATATACCAAATGATACCATAAGCGCTCCCAATTCAATAGTTTCTCCCTCCTGTTTACCAAATATTGATAACTATGCCAACTCTTGGGAAGGCCTAAAAGGGTTAGGCTTACCATGTATTCTTTAGGAAAATTTACACTAGCCCTACCAAGTTCATCATGACATTTTGTGAACTTGATTAGATACTATAAAATGGCATAAGTCTTCTGCATATTGATACTTCAAATTTTATCCTTGAGAGCCAACTTCCCGTGGTCACTACTATTATCAAACAATTTTGTTATTTCTTTCAAAATTGCGAACGAAGTTTTTTTTCCATATAGATTTGAGAAAATGTGATACCGTACTCCCTCCAATATTATTCTCCTCTCCTTTGCCACATATTTCTTCCATTGAGCATGGTTCTGGGCATCATAATCTGGTGGTTGTGGAAAAATTGTCTTGATTTATTCTAGCAACCCATTATCATCCAATATCACCTCCATGTGATCCTTCCATGCAAAAACATTACAGGTGCCTTCAATTGCATACTCTAAACTTAGTCCATTGAAGGAAATATTTTGAGTTTTGAAGAAATCTTGCTACATTGAACTCCGAATTTGAGCCTCCTGAGAAACAACTTCAACGTTCCTGCTTTAATGTGAATCTTTCCTTGTTACCATGTAGAAATTATGACATATATTTGTAACTATTATGAAGTTTTAATCAAATCATAAGACACAAACCTACTCTACTACCTTGTAGAAATTAATTCACAATTTAGAAAAAAAATCTCAGACATGCAATGCAAATAGTATTTTTCTTGGGGAAATAAATCTGATAAAAACCTAGATGTCTGCTTGTATTAATCTGAAGAAAAATTATGTTTTACAATTTCTTTGATCAACTGAGAACAACCTACAAGTGCATAACCTATCTCCTTGTTCATTAAGAAGCTCTGACCCAGACTTAGTCAATTTCTGCCTCTGCTTGAGCCCCTTTTTCCTTGCGTTTTTCCTCGAGAAATTAGGCCCCTATTATTTAGGAATTTCTCCAAAATGGATTGCATAATTCCTTAGGCTGATATTCTCACTGCATGCAACACCTATACACTCAGTACTAATCTACAACTGATGTTAAACTACCTTGGAATCTCCACCAATCCCAGGGAACTCAAATTCTCTGCATGCACTAGCTATTTTGGGGCTATTGATCAGCTAACTAGATGATCATTGAGTTTGACTGAAGCCCCACTGCACAACTTGACCCTCCACTAGTTCCTCCAACAATTGGAACTAGTTTAACTAAAAAAAAACTTAGATAAATGATCTTGATTAATGCAAATTAGCAATCACACATGCTTAACTAAACTCTAACTACTACAACTTGAATTTATTGGGTAAATTGGGTGACACAAGCCATGGCACACAAGTTAACATCATCCAAGTTGTCTGTTGATGTGGAAATTTGAATTTTCTCAATTTAATCAAGGCAAAATAAAATTTAGAATTTCTTACGGCATTTTTCAATAGATTACCCTCTTGCCTTAGCATCATAAATAGGATCCATTATGCATGACATCAAAGCTACTGGTGTTGAAATATTTTTTTTTCTCACTACCTATGTCAAGGCACTATATCCTACTTATTCACATGATCTTGAGTCATTGCAAGCAAGTTGTAAACCTAAGGATATTTTATTTGAATCCCTTGAGAAGAAGTTTGATGAAATAGAGAAGGATTTTGGGAAGAAGACATCTTCTAGGTCTTTTGAAGAAGTTCTGTGATGTAGAAATTAATCTGTAGATTCTAAACTGCTCATGAAATTTTCCAAATCACAAGACTAGAAGCTACTCTACTTATTTGTGGAATAAAATTCATGATCAAGAGAAAAAATCATTAACATGCATCAATATTCAACACACATACACAGAGATTTATCTAGGGGAAAGAAATTGCTCAAAACCCCTTAATATATGTATTGCATTAATCAAGGAATATGGATGAATACAATATGCTTATTCAAGCTTGAGCAGAACATGCACCTACATCTTCTATCCTCTACCTGACTGACTGAGTCTGACCAATACTTAGCCAAATTTTCAAGCCTCCAATCTCTTATTTCACTGCGTTTTTATTTGAGTAATTAACCCCTATTTATAAGGAAATTCCCTCAATTTAGTTGTGAAATTCCTCTAGGTCCTTCCTCTAACCAATACAATGAACTATACACTTAATCTAGTATATAATTAATCATACACTGCCTTGGAATTTACATCTCAACTAGGAAATTCAAATTCTCTACATCCATGAGCTAATTTAGGCTGATTGATTAGTTATATGGAAGATCAGTTTGTGTGGTTGAAGTTCCACTTCCACAAATTGACCTTCCACTAGTTCCTCCAATAGTTATAATTAATTTAATTGACCATGACTCAGTTTAACTGAATTAAATTTCCACAACTGAAATTAAATCAACCTAGGCTCATAAAATTTAGGAATCACTGCACACAACTGAACTTCATGCCCCTATTTTTTAGGAAATAACTCAGGTAAACTGAAATTGAACTCGTTAACTTGAATTCAATGTTCTTAACTGAGTGATAAGAGCCATGTCACCTCAGTTAACTCTTCCAAGTTGTCCGTTGATGTGGAATTTCAAATTTTCCTGGTTTGATTAAGGCAACATCAAAATTGAGACTTTCTTGCTTCATTTTCAACACTTCGTCTCAAAAAGAAAGGAATTATACACCACCCTTATCCTACACTAGTGGAATGTACTGCATGCAACACCTCTCACTATTGTTATTGCTACTAAAACATTTGCAACTGAGAAGCATAAAAAGAAAACTTTGAATCAACTGTGTCTGCAACGTTCTACTAGGAAAAATGTGCTACTGCTGACTCTGCTACTGAGCCTCCTACTATGTTGTCAACACTCCTATACACTCTTGAGTATATGACTGACACTGATCTTGTTGCCACTGAATATTTTTGGCCTCTGTAACAAGCTAATGATCCATGAGAAGAACATCTCAATGGACCCTATCCAAAATTTTACACTCTGAGATTAGGGCTTCACATCGCCCCACCTCACACCTAGAGGTATGATTTCATGTGCTCCCTCTGCCCACTTTGCTTGAAATCCCCCCCCCCCCTAATAGAGGTATATTCTTTATTGGATATCTCCACTTTTCCTCTTCTCTACTTCTCCATATGTGGCTTCTCCACAACTTTATGAGGCTGCTTCTAAGGTTGCATGTTGAGAGCTTTAACATGTTCTCTCTCAACCACTATATCTCTAGTATTTTCCTTGCTCCTCAAGGCTTTGCATGCATCTTATACCTCAAGTACATACAAGTTCTTAATTCAAGCACTGATCTTCTTCATCTGTCCTGTGGCTATGTGTCTTAGGAATTCATTTCCTTTTTTGAAGATCACATCGTAGCTACGATCTTCCAAAATTGCAATGTAGACAATATTCTTATTTATACTTGGAATAAGCATCACATACTTGAGCCTGAAAGGGGAGGTTGGCTACCTCTGAAAGGAAACTGTACTGATACTAGTCGCAAGAACGTTTAAATCAATGTATGGGTGACTATCCAGGGGTTTATTTCATTTTTAAGGGACCAGAGGCATTGAATGATCTTAATCACCGATGAATCATGATCCTCGATGGTTATTAAAACCATCCAGCAGCTAAAGAATACATCCCAGCACCATAAACATGGAAAAGCTGGTGCATGAATATAAGACAGTAAGAAGACCAAGGCAGTAAGTATTAAAGGTTAAAGGGCTAATCCAGGATCAAGGACAAATAAAAAAGATTAGGCACAAAGAAGAGATTAAAATTAATAAGGATAGAAGATCAAAGGATTAAATGATAAAGTCAAAGATTAAAAGGAAAAATTCAAGAAAGAAAGTGAGGCAGACAATAAGAGAAATCAAGTTAAAAAAACTAAATAGAGTTTAAAGCCTAAACTGAGGTAGATCTACACAAAAACACATTCAGATGACTAAAAAAAAGGCAGTTACTTTTCCAAACGACATATTTTGCCACCTACAACATCTTTTCTTTCAATAAAACATCAAACAGTTATTAAAGACAGTCAGAGATATTTTTCAGCTACCACCAGTTATTACAAAAGTAATTAAAATGCCTCAAAGTCAAATATTTCTCAAAATTTAGCTTAGAAGTTAAGTTAGGAGTTATTTTACAGTGAATCACTCTCAGATATTTTTTCCTTGGGCCTTGCATGGTCTCAAAGGCCAAAAACTCATTAACTCTGTAATAAATAACAGCTGAAACCCTAGCTCAGGATCACCTCCTCATTTTGCAGATAAATACTGCATGTGAGCTTCATTTTTAGTGTTTGTTGAGTGATTAGTTGATTGATTTTTTGTTGCTGAGCTAGTTGAGGTTTGCTAGGTTGGATTTGAGAAAGCTCTGAGTTTTAGAGATCTATTGTAACGGAGTAATGTAACTGGTTTGAACATCAATAATACAAGCACGTTCACATGATTCTTGAGCTATTTTAATGGTGAAGTTTTCCTTCTTTGTCAATGTTTTCCTTTTGTTTTCCCATTATGTCCATTATTTCTCTGATATAGAAACACAAATTTTAGATTAGGATATGTTGTCTTGGCACCCTAATTTTGTTTGAATTCTTTATATTAATGTTTTCTTCTATAAGGTCTGATTGGAGAATTCTTAATTTCTCTCTAGTTCCATCTAGCTTGTTGTCTTGGAAATAATTTAATAGAGTCAAGACAAAGAAGTCTATGGTAAGCCCTATCCTTTGGTGTAGCTTGAAATATTGTTTCTTAAGACTTTTCTTTGAAGTATATTTAGTAGAGTCTAAACCAGGGAAGTCTGTGGTATTCCCTGTCCTTTGGTCTGTGTCAAACTATTGCTTTGAAGGTCCTTAGAGTGTTTAGTTAAAGAGGATAGGTTTAGCTTACTCTTTAGCTACACTCATTATTATCTTGAATGTTTTCTTTGTTTGAAAGTAGTTTGAGGATTGCTATATTTTTGTCTTAAAGGTTTTCTTATTAAATTCTAGCCAAAGAAGTCTATGGTATGCCCTGTCCTTTTTTTTGTCTCAAATAGTTACCTAAAAGGCTTTTCTTGTCTAAGTAGAGCTAGAAGATTCTTATCTAACTATAGTTCTATTGCCTTTACAACTTGTTGTCATTTCATATGCCATCTAATCTAAGAGATCCACTTGATATAGTTAGCTTTCCCTATGAAAACCATTGCAGAGTTGATGAAAAATTAAATCCTTTTATGACTCCATAGCCCAATGGATTAATGTCTCTCATATTCATCTATTCAGCTGAAACACTTCCTCAATTAGTCACACCATTTGATATAACAACCTACCATTCAATCAATAAAAAAAAAAAGTCCCTATAACTTCATAACTGGCCTAATTTCATAAACAAAATCATAAATACATATCATCTAAAAATAATTACGTAGAGAGATCCCTCTCCGAATCCAGGAAGGCTAGGTCCTAGGATTCCAAAGTGGTTCTGATGTGGCCCCTATAGTGTTTTTTCTTACCAATCTTGAAAATCACAGGGAGCCAACAACTGCCTCCCTTGCAGTTGATCTTTCCCAAGACAAGATTTAAGTACATGGAGGTCAACCTCCTCTTGAAAGGTATTTCCCATCCAAAACTTCCATAGTTTGGCCAATGCATGCAAGAGTGTCAATAACCTCTTCTCATATTCAGAAATATTCCTCATGTGTGGAAGTATCATTTGTTGCTCCAAGGCTATGTAGTAGGCCTTTGACACCATGCTCATGCCATCATATATTTCCGAATCATCATTTTTCAGTGCATATAACTGAGCGGGAGATGGAAATATCCATATCTAAAAATTTCTCACCCCTCCTTTGAACCCATGAAAGGTTCTCTATGCTGTGCTAGCTTCTCCCAAGTTTCCTTCCTTAGCTATGTTAATCAATGATGCATCATGTTAAGATAACTATTTGATCATCTTCCAATCAGGGGGTCTCCCTGGTGGAATGCCTCCATTTAATGAAACATCAAGGCCCAGAAAAGGTTGTGCATGTGATTGGATTGATTTTTCCCTACCCTCACTGCGCAAATCATTCTCCTGCTTCTGTGCATAAACCTCCTGAAAAGGATGGGTGTATATGTTCCAAATCACTTGATGTTGGCCATCCTTCTCATCTTCTTCTACCTCCTGCAAGATCTCACAGTTTAAGGTGTTCTTTTCCAATGTAATCAACCCATACACACCCAATGGCATATTGGTGTCAAGAGTCTTAATCACAAAGAAGTGATCCATCATGGTGTATATCTCCAAAATTGTGTTCAATGTTGGAGCACACTTCCTCCATTGTTTTGTCTCATTTCCTATCAACATAGACACATGCTTCTCCTGATCTTCATATGTAAGGTCCTTTGGAACTTCTTGCAAATATACAATAGCTCCTCTAGTTGAAGCAATTTCTTCATCTCCATATCCAAATAGAAGTAGATCTCCTCCTACGGTCACAGTGCTGGAGGATATTTCCAGCTCTTCCTCTTCCTTCTCCTCATAAATGGAGAATACCTCATCATTAAGAGACCCTTTGGATTGATCTCCTCTTGAAGGAGGAATCCTCATATTTTCTTCTTGAGAAGAAATTTATTACTGAAGTAGGGCTTTTGCCCTTGGAAAAATATGTTGCAGATATTTAACCCCCTCAAAAATTTTCTGAAATGGATTTGGTTTCATGGATCCTTCCAACTCATGCAAAGGTTCATTGGGTTTTATTAGCTCACCCAAAGAAGTTACAGAATGTCTTTGATCAAATATTTTCACTAATCTCCTAGTGAACTTTGCATAAGTAGATATATTTGCATTATTCAATGAAGAAGATCTAAATAACCACTAGGCATAAGCCTTGCCTTCAAGATGCATTTCTGCTACTCTAATGGCTTCCTCTTCTTAAACTTGATGCATCTGGAAATATGTGTCTAGATCCTTTACCCAGGCCTTGGTTGTGCTCTTGGGTGACCCATCAAAAGTAGGTAGAAATAATCTACAAAAAGTGTGCTGCATGAAACCTCTTCTTCTATTGTAGTTACTGGGTCTTATATCTTCTTTGATTTGATAAAACCCTTGGAATATTAGATGTTCCTTGAATCTTCTAGGCTGAGATTCATATTCTTGGAGATAGTCACCAAGTCTCCTCCTTTGGTGTTTCTCCTTCTGATTCTTCTCTTGCCAAGAATGTAGGCATGGTACCACATTGTAGATTTGATTGTGTGGCTGAATGCTCACACCCATAATATGAGGAACTGGAGCTTTCCTCACGTGCAAATATTTTTGAGGGACATTCATGTCTTTCCCTCCTCATTCGCTTGGTTTCTCTTTTAAGCTCATGCATAGTTTGGAGAAGAAGTTCTGAAAACTTATTTCCCTCCATTTCTCAAAATAATGGAGACTTGAATTTGTCTTTTCTATAAGCCTTCTCCTTTCTATGAGAAGCTTCTTCTTCTTCTGATAACATAGCTGTAATGTCTTCACAGACTGAGCCAAGATTATGCTTCGATACGACTGTAATATTCCCAAATGGGAAAATAAAGAATATAGCTCATAATAATGGAAATGGCAACAATTATTAACACATTACATGTGAGCCAAGTGATATATCCATGGTATTATGTATAACCGCAATAAATAAGTACAAGATCTTGGGGATCAAGCCCCTTAAGATAGGCAAAAGAAGCCTCCAATGCCAAAATTCACCAAAAAACAAGTAATACACTGGTACACAAAGTACTGAAGCAAGCACATCGTAGTTTTAATGACTAATGTTGTAGATGGAACATACAAATAAATTTATATAAAAATATCATTCTCATACAAGGCCAGAAATGGAGATCTATGCTCCCATACAGTTTTCCTAGACAACCCAGGAAGGGTTTCTGGAAATAAAAAAATATAAATGGTGGATCTAAAGCCCTAGGGTTGAAGATGCACTAAAACTAGAGTACATAGAAGGAGGTGGTTGAACCTCATGTAGATATGAAATAACTCCTCCAAAATAACCCTGTCAATGAAGGGATGATCCCTTCAATGGAAAGCAAACACTCCAAATAGAGCATTGAACTTTCCCTACAACATCTCACTAAAATAACGTAGATCTGGATTGGAACTGCATTGTAGGGGATAAAATCAACTTGGTCTAATTCCAAATATGCCAAATAAGCCCAAGGGGCTCCTTTACTGGTCTCCCAATGGAAGGAAACCTTCCTCCACTGCAAAACTAGCTCAGAAAACTCCCAAGAAGATCTTCCATTGCTGCACCCTGCAACTCAGCACATATCTCAATAGAAACTATGCTATACCACAAGACTGAAGCTTGTTCTGAAACCTGAATGTGGAAATGTAGTGAAAATCTCTTCCAAGAGGCCTCTCAAGGATAGAGGTGGGATTCCCGATCAGGAACACCCGGTGCTAAACAACACTGCAATCTTAGCTAAACAGCTGAAGAATGTTTATATGTCTAAACAGACCATATAATCAAAAACTTAACATATCATAACCTAAATAATATGGCTGCCATCCTCTTCCTTTTATAAGAAATTAGCTTCAAAACCTTAAACCCTATCCGTTAATGACACTACTTCCATGCAATGTGTCTCCATCTAAAACTGTGTTGTCCCTCATTGAATGCCACTCCTCCATGACAACGTTATTGATTTGGTCAAGATTGACCTAGTCCACATTATTTAGCCCCTTTTCACACCTAAGTGTGCTTTATTAAGCTAAAAAGATGATCCACTTTCACATGAGAAGTGGTTTTATTTCTAATAAATAGATTTACGGGTCTCCCTACCCACTTATTCATAAAACAAGAAAGAAAAATTAGATTTGAATATTGCAATTTGCTGCATGCTAAGTTAGGAATATTGCATTCTTCCATCTCTATATTTCAACTGCTCGTCATCTTCTTTCACTACAAGAATTGATCCCATAGATCTCCCACTGAACAATGTCTACCACAGGTCTAAGAGAAAAACCCCTCAACAGCAAAGGCGTCCCCTTGAAGTCGAAACAACTCTGATACTAAATGTAGGTTTTAACCCTGTACAAAATTATCTGCAAAAGAATTATTAAAAAACAGAATACAAACAATAGCGAGAGAATAAAACATAAAACAAATATACACAGATATTTTTACCTTGCATCCCAAATCGGGATTACTAGCTTTATTTTTCATTATATTCCTTTTAGTGCTACAACACATATATATACATGCCGAAGAATTCATAAACCCCAATCCATTAACTCTAGATTAGAACATAATCATAGTTCCCTTGGCCATATCTACAAAATACCAGGGGTCGAAAACCATCATGCCCCAAAATCATGTGCAAACCCATGCACAAAACCGTAGTCAGCTCTTCTTGCCTAATAGGTAAGTGAAACTATTCGTGGAAAGAATATAACACACACCCAACAAGTACGCATTAGGAGATATCTTCGCAAGGCCCAGTTACGTTGAGAGTGTAAGGACGAGTAGTTATATATAGGCTATTGAGTATCATAAGAAAAAAAAACAAAACCATATTTTTTTTCTTGATTAATCACATAGATTTAAATTAAAGGAAAAATTACCTCTTATTTTTTCACTTTTTTTTATGCATGTGATCGTATTTTCTTTGATAGAAATTTTCCTTCCTCCAGCAAACCAAAAATATCACTAATATTAAGCTAGTTGACACCATAACGGACCCAATGGAACCCCATCGATATAGCCATTTGTTTTACCTACCCCCATTAGAGGGAGGAGTGCCAGGTCTCCCGCCATTTAGTCATTGAAGACGACACAGTGCCACCATTCTCAGTTCATCCTTTATTGGGGCATTTGTGATTGGAAACACCCAAGGGTCGCCCAACACCACACCAGTGGAAACCCTATCACGGTCACCACACTCAAACCCTCCTACAACCCCATAGGGCAGAGGAGCGCTACCCCTTCGGGGAATCAAAAAAACATCCATTAGGGCATGCCACAGGGTAATATTCCCTAGGCACTACCCCTAAACCATCACATTCAGATACTTGTTTTTCTACAGTGTACAATTGTTAGGTCCCTATATTACTAGTATAGTCCCTTATTGTTGTTAGCGTAACCCCATTATTGTTATTGTTATACCCTTGTAACCCCCATTTTGTTATTATTATGCCCTTAAATTATTATTGTTAGGTCGGCTAGGATTACATTGTGGCCCACTAGGATTACATTATGGCCCCATGGACTCCTATATATAGAAAAGAGGTTTTGTAAATTGTATCATCCAAGAATTGTTCATTCATGTAATGTATTGGAAGTTGCCCCCTCGAAGTGGCTCATTTCTAAGGCGTGAATATCTCTTTTCTTCTCTCTTTGGAGCTGGTTACACAACATTTGGTATCAGAGCTTTGGATTCTAGGGTTTCGCTGCTCCAAACGGGTCATCGTGGCATTTTCGCTATAACTTTTTTTCTACGAAGCTTCAGAAGCTGAAATTTTTAGGGTGCGAAGCTGAAATCGTGAGGAAGGTTTTCTAAAAATTTTAGAGCTTGGTTCGCAATATTTTTGGAGATATGATCTGTGGAAGTCAGGTCTTTTTTTAGGCTCCTAAACAGGTCATCGTGGAATTTGCACTATAAATTTTTTTCTACGAAGGTTCAGAATCTGAAATTCATATGGTGCGAAGCTGAAATCCTGAGGAAATTCTTCAAAAAATTTCAGAGCTTGGTTCGCAATATTTTTGGAGATATGATTTGTGGAAGGTAGTGCTTTTTCAGGCTCCTGAATTTCATCTCAAAGAGGTGATCGTGGGAAAAGTTCAATAACTCTCTCTCTGGGCATCGGATTGGAGTGCCGTAAAAATTGGTCGCAAGTACACGGAATTTAGTTTCTTTGCTATCAATTTCAAAGACAAAGGAAGAATCAATGACATGTGGCAAGTCGTACAATCTCGCTCTACTGAACCAGTCCATAATTAGGTCATTGTGGAAGATTGGACACAACTTTGTCTTGGAGAATCCAAATCAGGTTAGACCTGTGGCATTCGAAAGATAATTCAGAGGGCTACATCTGTACCAAAATTCAGATATTGAAGTGTTGCAATAATAGAGATAATCTAATTTCAATATCGAGCTTCTCAAAAGCAAGAAAAAGGTGTTTATTTTATTTTATTATTATTATTTTTTTCCGAATTGCATAAGTCTTGTTCGAAGAATCAATTTGAATTGATTCCAAGGGCATATTGTAGAATAGATATCAGTATTGGGTTCTAAAAGATGCCCCGTAAAAATAATTCAACACCCATTAAGCCTTCAAAAGGGTCTACTATGACTCATGAAGATGAAGAATTGCAACATGATCTATCAAAATTACAAGAGAGCAAGTGCAACAAATTTCACTCTCGCAAAGAGCGACGAAAAATGAAATGGAAGTTTTGAAGAAAGGCATGGAAGCTAATATGGATGGCGTGGAAGCTAATATGGATGGCATGGAAGCTACGATGGATGACATGAAAGACAACATGGAAAGCATGAAGAATGATCTCAAAGCAAACATCGAAGGTTTGACAAAAGAAAGGTTTCCTAATGGTGAAAAGATAGTAGAAGAACCTCATGATGAGAACAAAATAAATGTTAATCATGATTTCATAAACTCTAATGCTAGCGGGAAGAACCACCATATTCCAAAAATGGATATGAGGAAGTTTGATGGAAAGGATCCTCTAACATGGATACTACAGATGGAGCAATATTTTGATCTCCATAACGTGCAAAACACACAAAAGGTACGCATTGCAACTTTACATTTAGAACAAAATACATTTGTATGGTATCGATGGCTTTGCTCCCGTAAAAAAATTGTCACTTTGTCAATTTTTACGGAGGAAATGATAGCACATTATGAGGATACAAAGAGCAACACCTTCTTTAGCCAATTGATAAATCTCAAACAAAAGGGTTTAGTGGGGGAGCACATTGAGGACTTCAAAAATTGAATATAAGGGTAACTGATATTCCAGAGGAACACAGGATTGATCTCTTCATAGGCACTTTAAAGGATAACATCCAACATGAAGTTCGCGTTTTGGAACCTGATTCATTGGAGAAGGCATTCGGGTTGGCAAGAAAAATTGAATGTAAAATTATGGCGACAAGGAAGCCTACCACTCACTTCTATAAAGAAGGAAGTGTTGCTATGCCTAGATTTCCACAACCTACAAGGTTGACACCACAAAAATTGGAAGAAAAAAGAGCAAAGGGCTTTGCTACAGTTGTGATAGCAAATACACTAAAGGTCATAAGTGTGCTGAGAAGAAATTATTTTACATAGATTGTGAAGAGGAAGAAGAAAATGAAAAAGAAGAGGATATACACCAGGAACCAACCCTAGAAGAGGAAGAAATGAATCTGACCATATCGTGTAATGCACTGGCAGGAATTACCACTCCTCAAACTCTCAAGATAGAAGGAAAAATCAAGAAGAAAAAAGGTAATAGTGTTGATTGATTCAGGTAGCACCCATAATTTTATTCATTGTAAGGTAGCCAAGGAATTAAATTGTTTCCTATACCCAGCACCAGAATGTCAAGTGATGGTTGCAAATGGAGGAACTATAAATTGCTCCGGAAAATGCCATAATATCAAGCTAACCATGGGGGAATATGTGTTGACTAGTCCAATGCTTTCCATTCCTATGGGAGGTGCTGATGTTGTACTAGGAGTACAATGGTTACAATCTTTGGGGACGGTAGCTCTTAATTTTCAAGAACTTTTCTTGAAATTCTTTTCAGAAGGAAAGGAAGTCGAATTACGGGGTATTGAAGGGAAGCCAGGAAGGATAATAAGCTCTAATGGCATGACAAAGCTTCTAAAGTAAGAACAACGAGGCGTAATTGCACAATTATGCTCACTAGAAGTTCCAACATCAAAATCATCTATTTCTGCAGATCTCCAACAAGTCTTGGACAATCATTCCAAGGTGTTTGAAACTCCCAAAGGACTCCCACCTATTCGTGATCATGATCATGCTATTCATTTGATTCCAGGAAGTGTTCCTCCAAAAATCAGGCCTTATAGATATCCTTACTTCCAAAAGAGTGAAATTGAACATATGATTGCAGAAATGTTAGAGGCGGGTATAATTCAACCTAGTCAAAGTTCTTTCTCTGCTCCTGTAGTATTGGTACACAAGAAGGATGGATCATGGCGCATGTGTCCGGATTATAGGGAGCTCAATAAGCTCACCATTAAAGATAAATTTCCCATTCTGTGATTGATGAATTATTGGATGAATTACATGGAGCAATTTATTTTACCAAGTTGGATCTTCGTTCAGGATATCATCAAATTAGAATGAAGACTGAAGATATTCCAAAAACTGCATTTCGAACTCATGAGGGTCATTATGAATTTTTGGTCACGCCTTTTGGCCTTACCAATGCACCTTCTACATTTCAAGGGTTGATGAATTCCATTTTCAAACCCTTCCTTAGAAAATTGTGCTAGTATTTTTTGATGATATACTAATCTACAGCAGGTCTTGGAAGGATCATGTTGAACATGTTGACAGGGTGCTCAAACTATTGCGGGAGAAACAATTATATGCAAAAACATCCAAATGTTTCTTTGGAGTACAAGAGGTGGAATATCTGGGTCATATTGTATCTCACGAGGGTGTTAAAGTAGACCTAACAAAATTAAAGCCATTAAGGAATGGAAAGTCCCCACAACCATAAAGCAGTTGCGAGGATTTCTCGGGTTAATAGGGTATTATCGCAAGTTTGTTAAGAATTATGGGAGAATAGCAGCACCTCTAACAACATTATTGAAGAAAGATGCATTTTCATGGACTCCTGAAGCAACTAAGGCCTTTGAACATCTTAAGGAGGCAATGTGCCTAGCACCGGTCTTAGCTACGCCAGACTTCACAAAAACCTTTATTGTGGAATGTGATGCCTCATGAAATGGAATTGGTGCAGTTTTAATGCAGGAAGGAAGACCCATTTCTTTTGAAAGTCGTCCAATCAAAGGAAAGTATTTGCATAAACCTATTTATGAGAAGGAAATGTTAGCAATACTGCATGCACTAAAGAAATGGCGAACTTACCTAATGGGAAGACACTTCAAGGTAAAAGCTGATCATGATAGTCTTAAACACTTTTTGGAACAAAGACTATCTTCAGAAGAGCAGCAAAAATGGGTCACAAAGATGTTGGGTTATGACTTTGAAATAATCTACAAAAAAGGAAAGCTTAATGTTGTTGCAGATGCACCCTCAAGAAAGAATGAAGAGGTGGAAGCATTGCTTTGTGCCATTTCTATTATCCAACCAGATTGGATAACTGAAGCAAGAGATGAATGGAAGAAGGACAAAGATGTATGGACACTCATTCAAAAGTTGCGGCAAGATCCTAGTACATCTGATACATTTAGTTGGAAAAATGATTCCTTATGGTACAAATATCGCTTATATCTTTGTAAGAATTCCCAACTAAAACAAAAGATTCTTTTGGAATTGCACACTTCTCCTTTAGGAGGACACTCAGGATTTTTAAAACTTACCACAGGGTGAAGAAAGAATTTTTTTGGGATGGCCTTAAATCTGATATTCAAAAGTTTGTGGCGGAATGTTTGGTTTGCCAGCAGAATAAAGTTGAGACAATTAAGACCCCGGGACTTCTACAACCTTTATCCATTCCAAGTCAACGTTGGAGGAGATTTCAATGGATTTTATCACAGGTTTACCTAAGTCCGAAGGAAAGAGTGTCATCATGGTGGTAGTTGATAGACTTACCAAGTATGCACACTTTTGTGCATTATCTCATCCATTTAAAGCAAGTACAGTTGCTACTACATTTATGGACATAATTCAAAAGCTACATGGAAGCCCAAGGGTCATTGTGAGCGATAGAGATCCCATTTTTACTGGAAATTTTTGGACGGAGTTATTTTCTTGTTTGGGTACTCAATTAGCTCATAGCTCATCTTATCATCCTCAATATAATGGTCAAACTGAGATAGTAAATAAATGTTTGGAAGGATATCTTCGTTGTTTTGTATCTGATAAACAAACACAATGGGTCAAGTGGTTACCTCTTGCTGAATGGTGGTATAACGCTTCCTTCCATACTGCAGCAAAAATGACCCCATTTATGGCACTTTATGGATATCATCCACCATCCATCACATCATCTTTAAGGGAAAATTCGAAGGTTCAAGCAGTGGAATATCACATCGAGAATCAGCAAGAAGTTCTCCAACTCTTAAAGGATAACCTGAATTTGGCACAAAATCGAATGAAACAACAGGCAGATCAACATCGCAGTGAGAGAAGTTTTGATGTAGGAGATTGGGTATTTTTACGGCTACAACCATACAAACAAATGTCCCTCAAGCAAGCAAAGAAGGATAATAAATTATCGCCCAAGTACTATGGTCCTTACAAGGTGTTGCAAAAGATTGGTACTATGGCATACAAATTGGAGCTTCCTGCTTCTTCGCGAGTACATCCAGTTTTCCATGTTTCATGCTTAAAGAAGGTTATAGGTGAAAATCTTCCAGTTCAAACAATATTGCTGGAACTTGATGAGGAAGGAAAAATCATATTGGAACCTGAAGCGGTCACGGAAACAAGAACTCGACAGCTACGAAATCGATCAATTTCAGAGTATCTCATCAAGTGGAAGAACTTACATACTGAAGATTCTACATGGGAGGATGAGAATTTTATACAGAAGCACCCAGAGCTACTCAAGCGTTGAGGACAACACTTTTTTGAAGGAGAGGGGCATGTTAGGTCCCTATATTACTAGTATAGTCCCTTATTGTTAGTGTAACCCCCTTATTGTTATTATTGTACCCTTGTAACCCCCATTTTGTTATTATTGTGCCCTTAAATTATTATTGTTAGGTCGGCCAGGATTACATTGTGGCCCACTAGGATTACATTATGGCCCCATGGACTCCTATATATAGAAACGAGGTTTTTTAAATTGTATCATCCAAGAATTGTTCATTTATGTAATGTATTGGAGGTTGCCCCCTCGAAGTGGCTCATTTCTAAGGTGTTGATATCTCTTTTCTTCTATTTTTGGAGTTGGTTACACAACAACAATGGCAGTCAATACACAATTACCCTTCTTAGCATGACTTAATATTCCAGATCTAAAGAAGTTAACTAATGACCCCATTGCTCATGGCCTTAAATAGCCTCCCATGCCCATGAAGCTCCCTTTAGATATACCAAAATTCAAAGGGAAGCAAGCGGAAGACCCACGAAATCATATTATGACTTTCCACCTGTGGTGTTAATCCAATAATATCATTGATGATACCATTTGATTAAGAATTTTTCAACGCACCCTAATAGGGCTTGCGGCGAAATGTTATGTTGAGAATCCTTCTACTTCTCATGGAACCTTTAGCGCGCTTGCTATCATGTTCCTCACCTATTTTCAACTCCCCATTCATCATGATTTGAGAATGGAACTGCAGACACATTTTAGGCAAACACTAATCATCCATATATTGAACCATCTCCATGAATGGTAGCAATGTCATAGTTTGTGCAAAGCCAAACTCGATGATAGAGTGTTGTTGGAATTATTTTTAAAAACTTTCACAACTGATATTTCAAAATATGTGGCAATGCAAAAACCTACCTACCTCTGAGGAGGATGTCATTAGCAAGGCCCAACAACTTGAACTCATTTACAACCAGTCAAGATATATTTGCAATTTCCTACCAAATGCCCCGCACCTGCAAACTTATAGAGAGTTATGAGGCACGTCGAATACTACAGAAGGTTTGACCGTGTGCTTTGCCCAAGGTCACCTAGGTAGCAGTAGTCAGTACCCAAGATACTCATACGATTATATTCAGAATGTATCACAACCTGGCTACCATCAAAGTCAGTCTACAACTTTGCAGAATATGATGAATAGGGTAATATTGTACCATCAACTGCAGTGAGCCTATACCCTCCCTCGCAGGGAAACTAGTACTTAGTTAGGAATGCTGATACAAGAGGGCCTCCCCAACAGTCTTACACCAATCAGGGACAGGGGAACCTATACCCCCATTTTCCCACACAAAATCCACCACCAACATAAAACAACACATTGGTGAACCTAGTGCAACCATCTCAGGCTCAACAGTGACAATATTATGACAAGGAGAACAAAAATACTCCTCCAAACGCTACAAAAAAAAAGCCTAGGAATAAGAAAAAGGGAGACTCTTGACAAGGGGACAATAATCAACAATGCCCCCCGTGATCTCAGTCTCAGGGCAACCCCAACCAAAATCAAAACCAAGAGCCAAATAGTAACTCCCAAGGGAAAAACAAGAAACCCAGTCTAAGGACAAATCATTCTTGTGCCATATGTGGTGAATATGGCCATTACACTCACCACTGTCCTAAACTCCTCGAATTGAAAAAACTTCAGGGTGATTGAGGACAAGGGGGGCCTACTCAACAACTTGTTTTAATGCATGAAACTTTCCCCCACCAAGGAGTGGTTAACACCCAGCAACAAAAACCACCCAAAAAATATACTGGAGGAGGCAGTCATGAGATCTACATGGCTGGCGAAGAATTTTTCCTCCAAACAAGGAATAGGAACTACGATACACCTCCAGACACTAACCCATCAGGTACAAGTACGAGTGCACTTAATGCACCGTTAACTATCTCCAAAGTACTTATTGAGCCCCTTCCAAAATCGGTCAAGGGACCAACCGGGCACGTATGACATCACTCTAAAGCCACTCATACCTATAGCATAGTGGATTATTTAGCTCAATAACCAGCTGTTATGTCAACTTTGGAAGTTCTACAATCATGCCCAAGAAAACGGAAAGCCTTACTTTCCACGTTAAGCACAATCGATCCTTCTGATTCACACCTCCTTTTGATTCACACCTAATGGTTTTCGACCTAGACAAGGCAAGCTCGAGGCTTCCTTCTATAATTACCTTCCAAATACTGTTTTTGGTTGAGAAAATCACCATACACCGATGCATTTTCAATGAAGGAGCATCCACATGTATCATGTCCAAATCAGTTTAGAAAATGTTAGGATCACTTGAACTAAAACCATCTGACATCATGATTAGAGCATACGACGGACACCCATCAACCCTCGTTGGTCTGTAACCAAATGTCCCAATAAACCTAGCCGGCAAGACAATACTTATAGACATTGAGGTCTTAGATGCATAACTAGACTAAAATATACTCCTCGGATAGAGTTATATGTAATCCATGACTGTAGTCATATCCTCTCTCTTTAGGGTAACGATGTTTCCCCATGATGATCAGATCATCACAATCGATCAACACACATACTACAAAAAGATACCCATGATCGCTCTCGATTTCATGCTACCATACGTAGACACAACCATAGAACCACTCACAAGGTATATATAATTCAGCCCGGGCCAATTCAAACCATCATCCATCCTAGGGTCATTCCAAGGAGATCCCCCTGTTATACTAGATAGATTCCCGAAAGGCATAAGGGCACCGATGTGCATGATACTCTCATCAAGCACTAAAACTAGCCCAGATGAAGAAACTAGTAGTATGAATGTTGAAGCCATTGGCACAACATTCCTACATTACGCCATTTCACAAACCTCGTTTTTATATCCCCCACTTGGTTTTGTATCAAAAAAAGTCATGGAAACTATGAAATTTCAGAATATGGATTTTTCAATACCCATGTGGTATTTGGTCCCTCTAGCCATGTCGAGAAGTCCAAGCATCACCTCTACAAGAATAATACCTATTACCCCTTAAGAGTTCATAGAAGTTAAAGAAACACCTATAGCAGCGCCAGTTGACATGATCAAGAAGAATAACAAAAAAGGGAAAAAAATTCAAAACACCCAAGTTACCTAGGGCATTAAAACCTTATGAATTGTGTGATACCGTAGGTAATCCTACTAATATTTTCCAGGAATTAGAAGAATTTAAACCCCTTCTACAAAAAAATAAATTCCAAAACCTTAAATTCCAAAAGTAGGCCACGGATAACCAATGGAAATCGTTATGCACCAATCATGTGTGTGCCATATGCAACCATTATGGGCATTATACCCATATCTGCCTAGAGATTCCACGATATAGGGATGCCTTGCAAGCCCTAAAACAATCTTACCAAGAGGACCCCTCAACACCACCCATTCAAATGGACAAGGGAGAACCGAAAACCATACTATGCGTACGAGAGGAGCCTACATCTTGCTCATATACAAGCACCCCAATAGCCCAGATATGAAAAACCGAGGCCATAACGCATGTCCTAGTCTGTGTACTATGTGACGAGTTTGATCAGTTAGTCACACAGTGCCTTGATTTAAGGGTATTTAACCATTGATATCAAATCTCGCAATTTTACCAAGTAAATCAATTCAGCATAGATGAAATACCTATCAGATTTGTTGGAGCAACCACCACATGCATCGTTGTCCTCATATCTATCAATTCTGGTCTATGTTTGATTTCATGTGACACTTTGTCACTGAAATCCTGACTTAATCGAATTAGACATGGAATCCACAAACAACACTAAAATTCAAAGGATGAAAGCAATAATTACCATATTGTATGTGGTAGAGGAGAGACGGTCACCTGAATGACTACCTCTTCCCCGTAATCACCCTCAAGCTCTAATCCATCTCTGTGATGAACAAGATCACTTCATCGTTGACTGTGCAACTCTAGAGTTGTTTCAAATATGGTACACGGTCAACTCAGTGTACTATAACGGCCTATAAGAAGTCCAATGTTCGTGCTGAGTGTGTTCATATAACCACCTCATTCTTCATAGTCCCTATATCCCCCACTTCCATTTGGCATTAAATTTTTTACGTCAGGCCATAACTCATCTCACTGCAGAAGAAAAATCAAGTTCAGATTCAGTAGGAAGTTCGAAAACCCAAGAGAATGAGGCAACTAGGTCCATCCTCTTCATATCAGAATAAAAATGGCCAATAAAGGGGAATATTATCACCCCAAACCACCCTCCATGACTAATCCCATCGTGTTCATTGTGCGACACAAACAATCATTTGATCGCTCAATGCCAAAATTTACGATCATTTCACAAATGGTACCCAATCACTCAGGTGGTCCAAAGGGAGTGGAAAACCAAAGAGAAATAGCCTTGTATTATTTTCCAGGACAACCATCATGCTCAACACTATCCTTACATCCCACAATTTCGACCCATGTTAGACGTCATACGCTCATTAGTCACCAGATATATGGATGTAACCAGTTTCAAAACTAAGCAGATAGGTGCAATTTGGCCTTTTGCCCATCATCACCAAAACCCTAGGAAAGATAAGGTGACAAATCATATTACCTGGGCATGAAACCAGCCAAGAAAATCATGTGCTTTGTGCGATAGAAAGGACCACATGGTCAATCAATGTTGGGAACTCAAGAAACTCACTGACAGTCTTCACATAGTCATAACCATACCACATATTCATGTCTCTAATCAAGAGAATATCTCACGCTACTACTACCGGATATGCTCGCAATTTCACCACACTATGAATTTTCAATGACTCCCAAGGTTATGAGCAAAAAGAGTAGCATTGAATCAGGACTCCTTGAAGGAGCCACACCACCCAAGATCGAAGACCCGAATGTGGCAAAAGAACAAAAATGCACCAATTTAGAACCCTCTGCAAGAATCCACATCTTGCACTGAGAGTAGTAGTGGATCTCACACCATATACTCTCTAAGTAATTTTACTCCGTGCACCATCTGCATGAGCCAAAACCATGACACAGGGATATGCCCTATGCTGCAATAATTTCGACACCTCTGTAGTCAACAAAATCTTCAAGTAAAAGAATATGTGTGTACCCCTGGTACACTACCAAGAGAGCATGACTCTCCCCTGGCTAAAATCAAAACAAAATTTGTGGAAATTATTTCAAAACCCAATGATACATGCCTTTCCAACCTCATCAATGGGCTCTACCCCAAGAAATCCTGCCCATGAGGCGAAAGCCTCCACAACACAAATCATGTATTCCCTCTATTATTACTTTAAATTCAAGTTATTTCAAATATTTTTGTATGAAAAATATTCTTTTTACTTGGGTTACTGGTTATGGGTATTACAAACATGCCTAATCACAATACATCCCAGCCAAAAAAGGTATAAGAGTAGGTATCATTCTACCCCCAACATGATAGGCTCCCTAAGAATATTTTCAAATCCTAAAATCGTTTATTCAAAATCTACCATAGGTTACCTTCACCCAACCATGTTTATCATCGCCCCACCTTACACATAATAAACACCCTTGTAGGTCAATAGATCCTTACCCTCCATGGAGTCCATCACTCATGTACACCATACACCAAAGGTCTAGAGCCATGGCCATAAAATCCCAAGCCTGAGAAGAACTTCATGTTCATTCATCCATCATACATCAACTCAAGTTTTACCCATGTCATGTTAAAACCCATTTCTCAGGCTACTAGTCTCACAAGTAGAACAGAAAAAACACACCACCGTGTCTCACATTTGGCTTATCACACCCCCATCAACATAGCTCATCTGTAACATTTTGTTCATCTACTTCATCGCCCTATAATGAGACTACCAATGGGCCCCCCACCCTCAACAAAACACACTCCTCACACTATAGTGAAGGATTATTCACATCTATAGGGGCACCTATCTCCATGTTTGTACATCCAAACCCATTTTATATTCTTTTGGAAAGTGTAAAAAGATTTTTTAGGAGAGCACTCCCACCCATCCATTTAAATTTCTCACATGGCAGCAATCCCTAATCACCTTTGATCAAATTTTCACATTCTTTACCACACCCAACCATGACACTCATAGAAACCATACACCCACCCTGGATTTCCTACCGACTCCATGGATTTCCTCACCGAAAATTGTTATGACTGTCGCCACTCACATTTACAGCTTAGACCTTGAGCCACTTAACTACCATCATCATTTATAACCATTTCTCATCATCATGCCTAGTTAACCCATCACACCATGCCCTACTACATCAGAAACACGGGTCCCTTGCATCAGTACTCATTTCGATCGGTTTATGCTTCCTTCTTGTCGACTAAAACAAACATTTCCCAGGAAGGAGGTAGTACCTTGGATGACTCCTCACCTCAATAGGGACATCCCTGGATGAAACTATGGGAATAATTATTTCCCATTGATGTCATTGATCATCTTGAAATTCAACTTCAAGATAAGCTTTCATGTCAATATGGTATCGTACTTCATTACCATTGGACTCTGTCAAAATCTTTCAAAGACTTGTGACTTGTTAAAAATCTCTTTCAAAAATCGTAGTATTCCTAAACAGGAAAAGAAACAATATTGAACAAAATAATCGAATGTACAAAAAATATCATTACCAACACATGAGAAAATCATAGATCCACTATATTATGTATTACAGTAGCAAAAATGTACAATATGTTGAGGAACAAATCACTCAAACTAGGCAATAAAGACTCTAATTCCCAAATACACTGAAACCATAAATGTTGCTGCTATAATAAAATGTAGGAGTACATGATAGCGAAGTACCAGTGAGGGTTACTACAGCTAGAAAATAGGAACAAATAGATCTACTAATATGATGCTCAAAGGGTGCTAAAAATGGAGAACTAATCTCTAAAGCACAACCCCAAGAAAACCCGGAAAGGGTTTCTTGAAATACAATAGATGAAAAAGAGTGCAGAATGCAAATATATGGCTGAATAATGGTGTATCATTGGAGCTCTACTGAAATATGGCTGATATAACATGAAAATTCCTGCAACTTATCCTATCTATCTTTCCAGATGAAGGGCTTCTCCCCTCACTAGGAAACTAGCTCATAAATAAGGTATCTTAACCCTCCACTTCAAAACCCTGCAAAATAACATAGTTTCTCAAGGAGACTGTGCTGATGCTGAAGGTAGGTTCTTGGACCAATTCTAGATGGTGGAAATGAAGCTTAGAATAGCTCTCCTGAGTGGGTACTCTAAGTCCCCCGTGGTAGAGTGTGGGATTCCCGCTCGAGAACACCCTTGTCCTAAATAGTACAACAAACTCTGCTAAAAAACGGAAGCATGCAGGAAGTCATAAGATCCAAACATAAAAAATATTATAAATGCCTCTCATGGTTTCCATCCCCTTCATTATATGCTTGGTGAGCTTCCTCACCCTTTTCCCCACTCATTTATGATGCTACTTTCATGCAAAGACTCCTCCTCCAAAACTGCGCTGTCCACACTAGCTCCACTCTCTCCTATGGTAGCGTTGTTGATTTGATCAAACTTGACCCAGTCTACATGCATTGACCCCTTTCACACCAAGGGATGCTTTATTTGAGCTAGCTAAATTGATCCGCATTCATACTAGAAGTGGTTTTATTCATCCTAAAGAGATTTAAGGGTCTCTTTACCCCACTTATTCTTCTTAACTAAGAAGCAAAAAAAAATTTAATATTCCAACTAGCTGAAATCTAATTGGGAATATTACAATCCTCCCCTCTCAAATGTTACTTGTCCTCAAGAAATTGTAAAGGTGAGTGTTTCAAAACTTCTCCTCCTCCCCTTGTGACATCTCCATGTGATAAGCTCTCCTCATGAACCAAGTCTCCCCCAATCATTCCATCCATGAAATGCTCCTCCCAAGTACTCATGAGATGCCAAAGGCTCACCTCATAAGGAAAAAAAAGGTTTAATGTAGCAATCATGGTTTTCCCAATGGTCTCCCTAAAGTATGAAGCATAATAAATATGGAGAATCTCACTCCCAATGGGAACATTCAATCCTTGCATAATCCCTCCAATCATGCCCACAATAAGGATAAGAACATCATTAATGTATGGGATCATAATCAAGGATACATAAGTTGTCATATGAAATACTGAAGGAGGATCTGTTAGTCATTAGTAATTTTTGCTGATATCAAAAGATCACTAAATTATGATCCTAGATTTTTAGAAACAAGATTTGAGAAATATTGTGAATCCTAGAAATCTCACTACCTTCATTATCCTAAATCAAAATTCTTCACTAATCTTCTCCTCTCTCTACCTCCTAAAGTTTACCCCACTATTGCAAAAAGGGATTTTCCTCATTTGGCCTTTGCCTCATTTCATCACCTCACCTTCACCCTCATTCATGACCTTTTTCCTCTGAAAAACCCATTTTTCCCTTTCCTCAAAACCCTCATAAAACCCGTTTATTCATCATTTTTCTTCTAAAAAGCATTAAACAATGTAAAAGCTTCCTTTTACATTGTTTTAGAGCTAAGTTTAAAACCTATCGAGTCCTTGAAATTGTGCATAAAACACTTTTTTATGCTTAAAATTTCCCTTTTTGCAAAAATTTAGGCCCTAGGCTCTTTTTCTCTTAAGCCCCAGATCATCACACCCATAAAACCATGACCTTCCACTATCTTTTAGCCCCTCCCCTTATAAAACTATACCTCCGCCCTTTCTATTTCCATACACCCCAAAACCTTATAATCAAGGCCCTTAACCTTTAAAAATTAAAATATGGGTCCCGCTCTCCACTAAACCCCTCGCCCGTTCACAATTTTCCACCTATCTACCTTGGCCCATCCCCCACTTAACCCCACCATTAAATAAGAACCCGCCACGTCACCCATCCTTGACCCCATTGCTCCGTTCCAAAAACTTTCTTTTTACCTCCCCAGTGTGCGATGGCCGTCGATCTCTGCACCCCGAGATCCGACGGCCAACATTCCTTATCGCATATAAAGTTTTGATTGGTTTAAATTTTTTTGACCCATGCGAGATGGGCAGTTTTTCCCTGCCACTCATCGAACCCTGGGGTATATCGCATCCATTTGTCCCAAAACCATTTATCACCTTCTATCCATGTGATAAACCACTTGCGGTTTTTAAAAACCACCTCCATCCGCGCCATTTTTCAAAAATTTCCCGCTCTCATTCCTCTTGGTTCCACTTCTAGAACCTTTCCCCTTACACCCTCTCCTCTTTTGAAAATGCCTCTCAATGGCCCAAAACCCTGAAGAAAGAAATAAAACCCTCCCGCAGGATTTTATATTAATTGGTTATGTTTTGTGTAGGTTTTAATAGCGGAAAAGTTCATCATGCCCTCCCATAGTCCAAAAAGGATTGGATTAAAAGTTGGGTGATGATCCAATAGTTTAATTCCAAGATAAGAGGACCAAAGGCCCTGCATCAAGATCAATCATCGATGAAACATGATCATCGATGGATCGAATGAAACCTCCAGCCACGAAGAGAGCCTCCCCTGCACACAGAAAAAAAAAACAGTCATAGAAATAGTGAGAAAAAGAAATCAGAAATATTAGAGGGCTAATAATAGTTTAGAAGATGAAATCAAAGGATTAGCCAGTCGAAGTAGAAGTGAAGGAAAGAAAGAAGACAATGTAAAGACAAAATGATAAAGGCAAAAAAGATCAAAAGAAATAAATCAAAGGATTAAATAAATTGAACAAAGATCAAACAGATTAAAGAAATATGATAAAAACAGATATTCAAAGCATAAAATACAAAATTCAAGGCTTAAAGACAAATATTAAAGATTAAACAAATGACCGATTAACCCAAGATAAATTCAAAATGACTCAGCCTGTGGCAGTTACTCTTCTCAAAGATATTTTTTGCCACCTAGTGCTTTGTTTCCTTCAATAAAGCACTAGGCAGTTATTGAACTGAGTCAGAGATATTTTTATCTGCCACAAAGTTATTGTAAAAGTTATGAATAGGCCTTAAATTCAATCATTTCACCTATTTTTCCTTAGGAGTTAAGATAGAAGTTATTATTCAGAGAAATATCTGCAGATGTTCCTGCCTTGAGCCTTGCATGGTATTAAAGGTTAGGAATTCATTAAATATGTAATAAATGACACTCAAACCCTATACTAGCTTTATCTCCTCATTTGTATCATAAATACTGCATTTGAACTCATTATCTTGTTGGAATTTGATGACTCTTTGAAGTAATACATAGTCTTTTTGAAGTTGAAAATAAATTAATGTCTTGGAACTTGTGGATGCCCTGACTTATTTCTTGATGGAGGAGGCTAGATCACTGGATCCTTGAGCTTGGTTGTTGGTGAAGTGATTCTAATATGTTATTTTTATTTCCTGTTTCATTATGTTTCCACCTTTCTATGTTGAAGTAGAATAAAAGTTTTAGGCTAAGAAATGTCTTCTGAAAGCATCTTATATTTGTTTATTCTTCACTGCCTTAATGTTTTATTCTGCTAGGAAATTTTAGAGAATTATTAATTGCTCTCTAGACCCCCTAAGATCATTTATTTTATAAATAGTTGAATACAGTTGGTATCAAGCATGATTTATGGTTATGCATGCTTACTTGCTGCCACTAAAACATTGTTTTTGAAGTCTCTCTCTAAAGTACCATTCTTTAAAGTTTTCCAAAGAGGTTTTGTTTCGATCATACCCTTTGTACATGCTTAACTAATTGTTTTAGAGATATTCATAGCTATAATCAAGGATTTTTAGGAGTTGCCTCTTCTCTGATTACATTTTTATGTTTGTCTTAAGTGTTTTCTGTCCTCGAAGGTGAAATCACTAGAAGTTAAATGAGTTTCTTACCTTCTATATTTCATTGGAAAAGTTTGTCTTGAATTATTATCTGTTGTAGTGTGGGTCATAGAAATTATGGTTTTCCCTGTCTATTTATTGCCTATTCATGCTTATGATATTTTAAATCCCTTTGTTGAGAAGTACATATGATAAAGGATTCTTGATTACCCTTTGTACTACTTTTCATTCTTACAATTGATGTCCATCTCATTACCCCTGAAAACTTGAAGATCCACTGACCAAGTTATATTTTCCCTATGATGGTCCCCGATCCATTGATGAACTTATCATGACTTCTATTATACTCCATTGCCCAATGAATTAGATATTTCCTCGTTCTACCTATGCTTCTTGATCATTATACCCAACCAAAACAATCAAACAAACCTTGTACTTAATAACTAACCTAAAATCAACCCTATAAAGCAAACAAGTTCATATCCCTTTAAAACAAATAGAGAGATCCCTCTTTGAGTCTAGGAAGGCTAGGTCCTAGGACTCCAAATACTGGTTTCATGTTACCTTTTCATTTGGTATACCAATCTACTAAATCACGAGACACCAAAATTTTGGCAATCACAGTGGGACTGAGTACATAGTAGCCTAAGAAAGTCTTATACACTCATTTAACCCTCAGTTAAGCTTAAGAAAATCAAACTGATAGCCTAGAGTAGACTTTATTTGTTTCACGATCTTAGCTAAATGATGATTCAAGTATAGAACACTCTTACAAACCTTAGGATTACATAGGAACTCAGAAAACCCAAAAAACATCACTAGATTGGTTTTTTGTCAATTATTGGTGGTGAACCATACACATTTATCTTCAAAACAACCAAAAATATCCACCTTGCGACTCCACTAGCCTCCAGTAGGCCTATTACTTCACTAGTTCTCTTTCGACTTCTTTAGGATTGTATCAAAATAGCCCTAAGAAGTTTAGAAGCCTAGTCCCATATTTTAGAAGTTTACTAAACACTGTGAGAGGTCAACCTTCTAAAAAACAACCCTAAAACTTTCAGCCTCTCCAAATTTTGAGTTTGAAATCTGGCTTCACATAGGATCAATACCAGATCTCATCCAGACCCTAATCCTCCTACTATAATTGATGATCCAAAAAATATTTTGTGGCAAACTTATAGAGCTGGAAATTTAACTACTGATAGGAATATCCAAAGAACAAGATTTGTCCCTGATAACCTTACAGTCTTGAAATATCCTCACTTTTACTTATGCCATTCAAAGAACCTATTTATAACCAAGTCACATAGTGATATTGACCAATATGACTTTGAGCCCACAGATTTGCAGCAGAGTTTCAACAAAGAAGCATCTCCTTCCACTCCCCCTGATTTTCAGCTCCTCCATCACTTCATCTCTTTCCATAACAAATTTGCTCATAATCAGTTTTCTTGTCCAATTACCTCCACCACACTCATCCACACATCCACTATCCAAAACACACCATTTCATCCCACTTTCCCTTCCACATACCCTCTTGTTGTAAATATTCCATTTACTCCTACCATGGCAACATGGTATGCTCCATTAGTATTACCACAACCTCTCTTTCCTTTACCAAATGATTATCAATCTAGAATTACCCATTTCATTGGAACTAAATCTAAAACTGCCCAACAACATGTAGATAAAATTATTGATACCTTTGACCTCATGGAAATTGAAGAAGATGCCATAGAAATGAGCATTTTTTCCCTAATCTTAGAAGGAAAAGCTAGAAGATGGTTAGAAAACTTGACTCCCAAAATCATATGTGATCTCATATCCCTCTACCATACATTATTGAACAAGTGGGGCAATAAGAAAGACACTCCCCAACCCTCACCAAACTATAGCAACTTTGAGAAACTCCATAATGATAAAACTAGACTTGATTTTTTGCAAACTGAAAGTGAAATTTCAAAACCTAAAATAAATTTAGAAAAAAAATAAGGTTGCTAAAATAAAGGAAAAACCTCAGAAACACAATTGTTCCCTTTTTCCAATCTGGAAATATTGAAATACCCTCACAGAACAAGAGTCTTTGGAAATCTGGATCAAGAGATTCTTATGTTTTTGCCTTACATAGATACCTCATCATCAAAGAGTTTTGTCCTTTCAAAAGAGGTTTTTCCCACAAATGTTGTTATGAACCCTAAAGAAGTATCTACTGAAATTAACATAGAGGACTACAATTCAGGTAGTCTGGGAAAACCCAAAATGATTAAATTATCCATAACCTTGTCATTACACACAAAAATGAAATACATAAGACCGTGCAAGAAGTTTCAAGATGCTTTTCTATATAGAAATTAAATCTTAAAGCCTTGTAACCCTGAAATTATTAAAAAAGGGCCACCTTCAAAGAAATTCCATGAAACCCCTGGGAAAATTGTGTCATTAATAGAGAAAACCAAAGGATACAGGTGGTATGTGGACTTTAGGTACCTAGGCAAAGCTTCCATGAAATCCAAATATCCTTTTTCCAAGATAAATAATCCTATGCCAAGGGTAGGAATTTATAACAAAGTTTCATTTCATAATAGTGTTTTAGGTTATCATCAGATACCACCTCAGATCAATCAACACAAAGACATTTTCAAAATTCCTTGGAAAAGTTGCATGTTTGACCAAATGCTCCCAGGACTAAGAAGTATTGAAGATATCTTCCAAGGAGTCATGGCCCCTGATTTCAACTTCTTCACTATGATATACATTAGTGACATCATCATATGTTTTAAAGCCGATAAAGAATACCTTTTTTACCTAAATAAGATCTTTGACAGAAGGACTAAAGCTAATAATTTCCAAGTTGGAAACACAGTCCTAAAATGGGATTCTAGAAGGGAAGATAGAGGTAAGCATGGAAAATTTGAGAATTTGTGGAAAGGGCATTATATCATTCATTCAATTAGGGGTCATAATGCTTTCTTTTTACAAGCGCTAAATGGAGAAGAGTTATTTGGAGGTCTTGTCAATGGCAGGATGCTCAAACACTATTTTTGTCAAGAGTCCTAGTTTCAAAGCTTTCATCCACTGTACATAAACATTGCATGAGAAAATATTGAAAAAAAAAATACAAAAACAAATGAAATAAATGAAAAAGAGGACATATTCAAAAGAGTTACAATCCCATACCCAAAAAATAGTACTAATGAAAGTGTGCAAGCCTAAATGCCACTACTGATTCAAAAAGAATATCTTGTTCAGTCATCTAGCCTAATCATGGTTGAACATGCTTTAAATTTATGTTGATAAGTTAGTGAAACCAATGAATTTCAAGATTATTCAAGCCTGGCTTATCAGGAAAAATATATTAGGGAATAAAGATACTGGTTCCACATGCTCAAAACAAAATCAAAGAGAAAGATGAGGATGCATTTTCAAATGATAAATTACAACCCTTATATTTCTATTTTACTTTTATACAAAATAATGATTGTGTTCAGCTTGTTCCAATGCCACAATGATGGTAATTCAGACTTCCTAATCCTGATTTGAACCATGCTTTAAATTTCATGTCAGTAGTATAGAGAATCAAGATTGTCAAATAGCTTAATCTTGGCAATCAGATAGCCTAGGTAGAGAATAAAAGAGTTCACTAGTTTAATCTGAACCCTTGGAAGAAATAAGGATAGAAGTAGACAGTTTATTTCTGTTTTCAAAATAAAAATTTCAAGAGTATGCTAGTTCAAATGCACTCAAAGAAGAAAAAATGTTAGGACAAGTAGGCTGGGTAGGTAGAAATGCTGTTGAAATAAATCATATGTTGCAGATTGTTAAGATCATCACTTCAAAGGAATATCAGCAAGTGAAAGAGAAGGAAAAATATGTCAAATGGAAAGGAAACTGATCTACAAAAACTCAAATATTTGGTAAACTGAAAGTTCTGGACACCTCCAAAAAGGATATGCCCTCCCCAAGTGGAGCCACTATTAATCATCAGTAATTTTTGCTAATATCAAAAGATGACTAAATTATGATCCTAGATTTCTAGAAACAAGGTTTGAGAAATATTGTGAGTTCTAGAAATGTCGCTGCCTTCATTATCCTAAATCAAAATGATTCACTAATATTCTCCTCTCTCTGCCTCAGTTTACCCCACTACTGCAAAAAGGGATTTTCCTCATTTGGCCTGTTTGCCTCATTTCATCACCTCACCTTCACCCTCGTTCATGACATTTTTTCTCTGAAAAACCCATTTTTCCCTTTCCTCAAAACCCTCATAAAACCCCCTCATTCATCATTTTTCTTCTAAAGAGCATTAAGCAATGTAAAAGCTTTCTTTTACATTGTTTTAGAGCTAAGTTTAAAACCTATCGGGTACTTTAAATTGTGCATAAAACCCTGTTTTAGGCTCAAAAATTCCCTTTTTGCAAAAATTTAGGCCCTAAGCTCTTTTTCTCTTAAGCCCTAGCTCCTCACACCCATAAAACCCCGACCTTCCGCTATCCTTTAGCCCCTCCCCGTATAAAGCTATACCTCCACCCTTTCCATTTCCATATGCCCCAAACCTTATAATCAAGTCCCTTAACCTTTAAAAATTAAAATATGGGCCCCACTCTCCACTATACCCCTCGCCCATTCATAATTTTCCACCTGTCCACCCCGGCCCATCCCCCACTTAACCCTGCCATTCAATCAGAACCCGCGACGTCGCCCATCCTTGACCTCACTTCTCCATTCCCAAAACTTGCTTTTTACCTCCCCAGTGTGCGATGGTCGTCGATCTCTGCACCCCGAGATTTGACAGCTGACATTCCATATCGCATATAAAGTTGTGACTGGTTTAAAGTTTTGCGACCCACGCAAAATGGGCAGTTTCACCCTGCCACGCATCGAACCTTGGGGTATATCAGATCAATTTGGCCCAAAACCATTTAGCGCCTTCTATCCACGTGATAAACCACTTATGGTTTTTCAAAACCACCTCCGTCCGTGCCATTTTTCAAAAAGTTCCCACTCTCGTTCCTCCTAGTTCCTATTCTAGAACCTTTCCCCTTGCACCCTCTCCTCTTCTGCAAATGCCTCCCAAATGCCCAAAACCCCGAAAAAAGCAATAAAACCCTCCCGCGTGCTTTTATATTAATTGGTTATGTTTTGTGTAGGTTTTAATTGCGAAAAAGTTCATCATGCCCTCCCACAGTCCAAAAAGGATTGGATTAAAAGCTGGGTGAAGATCTAATAGTTTTATTCCAAGATAAAAGGACCATAGGCCCTACATAAAGATCGATCATCGATGAAACATGATCATCAGTGGATCGAATGAAACCTCCAGCCACGAATACAACCTCCCCTGCACACAGAAAAAACAAACAGTTAGAGAAACAATGAGAAAAAGAAATAAAAAAGATTAGAGGGCTAATCATAGTTCAGAAGATGAAATCAAAGGATTAACCAGTCAAAGCAGAAGTCAAGGAAAGAAAGAATACAATGGAAAGACAAAAGGATAAAGGAAAAAAAGATCAAAATAAATAAATCAAACGATTAAATAAACAAAACATAGATCAAACATATTAAAGAAATATGATAAAAATAGACAGTCAAAGCATAAAACACAGAATTCAAGGCTTAAAGGTATATATTAAAGATAAAACAAAGGACATATTAACCCAAGACAAATTCGAAATGACTCAGCTTGTGGTAGTTACTCTTCTCGAAGATATTTTTTCCCCCTAGTGCTTCATTTCCTTCAATAAAGCACTAGGAAGTTATTGAATTGAGTCAAAGATATTTTTAACTACCAGACAATTATTGTAAAAGTTATGAATAGGCCTTAAAGTCAATCATTTCACCTATTATTCCTTAGGAGTTAAGATAGAAGTTATTATTCAAAGAAATATCTACAGATGTTCCTGCCTTGAGCCTTGCATGGTCTTCAAGGTTAGGAATTCATTAACTCTGTAATAAATGACACTCAAACCCTAGATTAGTTTCACCTCCTCATTTGCAGCACAAACACTGCATCTGAAATCATTACCTTGTTGGTGTTTGATGACTCTTTGAAGTAATACATAGTCTTTTGGAAGTTGAAAAGAAATTGATGTCTTGGAACTTGTGGATGCCCTGATTTGTTTGTTGATGGAGGAGGCTAGATCACTGGATCCCTGAGCTTGGTTGTTGGTGAAGTGCTTCTAATCTGTTATTTTTATTTTCTGTTCATTATGTTTCCACCTTTCTATGTTGTAGTAGAATAAACGTTTTAGCCTAAGAAATGTCTTCTGAAAGCACCTTAGTTCTGTTTATTCTTCACCGCCTTAATGTTTTCTTCTACTAGGACATTTTAGAGAATTCTTAATTGCTCTCTAGAACCCCTAAGCTTGTTTATTTCATAAATAGTTGAATACAGTTGGTATCAAGCATGATTTATGGTTATCCCTGCTTACTTGCTGCCACTAAAACACTGTTTTTGAAGTCTCTCTCTAAATTACCATTCTTTAAAGTTTGCCAAAGAGGTTTTGTTTCGATCATACCCTTTGTACTTGCTTAACTAATTGTTTTAGAGATCTTCATAACTATAATCAAGGATGTTTAGGAGTTCCCTCTTGTCTGATTACAGTTATATGTGTATCTTAAGTGTTTTCTGTCCTTGAAGGTGAAATTAGTAGAATTTAAATGAGTTTCTCACCTTCTATATTTCATTGGAAAATTTTATCTTGAATTATCATCTATTGTAGTGTGGATCATAGAATTTAGGGTTTTCCCTTTCTATTGATTGCCTCTTCATTCTTATGATATTTTAAGTCCCTTTGTTGAGAAGTACATATGATAAAGGATTCTTGATTTCCCTTTGTCCTACTTTTCATTCTTACAATTGATGTCTGTCTCATTACCCCTGAAAACTTGAAGACTCAGTAACCAAGTTAGATTTTCCCTATGGTTCTCCTCGATCCATTGATGAACTAATCATGAATTCCATTAGACTTCGTTTCCCAATGACTTAGATATTTCATCATTCTACCTATGCTTCTTGATCATTATACCCAACCAAAACAATCAAACAAACCTTGTACTTAATAACAAGCCTAAAATCAACCCTATAAAGCAAACAAGTTCATATCCTTTGCAAAAAAATAGTGAGATCCCTCTCTGAGTCCAAGAAGGCTAGGTCCTAGGACTCCAAATTTTGGTTTCATGTTACCCTGTCATTTGGTATACCAATCTGCTAAATCACGGGACACCAACAGGATCATAGTCCCACATGTGGAACTAGTGCAGTATGTGTCCTAACTACCTCAGAACATGATATAGTAAGTGGTTTCCCCACCACTTGTTTGATTCCATAGTTTTCTCACATTCTTGGAGAAGGTGAATGATGTTTGGTGCCAATGGAGTACACCCTGAATGATATATCATATCCCTAAATACTTCTAGGGAGTGGCCATGCTCAAAATTGTTTATGGCCCCAATTTGACCATGAATTTTATAAGGAAGAGTGCCCCAACTTGGAGCAATGGCCTGCACATGTATGGTAAAGGAATTGTTGGAAACACGATTGTTGTTAGACCAAAAACCCACAGGCCTTAGTCTCCACTACAATCGCCAGAGGTAGGATCCACGAGTGGCGATTATTCCATGTTGAAACACACAGGGAGCATTGAACCCAATGTCCAAAAATATCCCCCCAACGCGAGCCGGGTGAGTTTCGAACTCGAGACCTGTCGCTCTGATCCCACTTGTTGGAATCAATATTTCCATTAGACCAAAAACCTGCAAGCCTTAGTCTCTGCTACAATCGCCAGAGTTAGGATCCACGAGAGGTGGTTATTCCATGTCGCAAAACACATGGGGAGCATTGAACCCAATGTCCAACAAGAATTCAAATACTCATCTAGTAAATCATTATGCACAAAAACATTATCCTTATCATATACCTTGATTGAACTAATGGAGTGATCATAGATGTGTCCCCTCTCATTCCCAATGAGGAAAGAGGTGGCTGTGATAACTCTATCAAAGAGTTATGTCTCTCCTCCATCTCCAAATGATCCATGAATCTCCCAACATGCTGATGTATCTCCTCTCCAAAGTCTTCCCAAGTGAATCTCTCCATGATGGCGTGGGATGCTCTCATGGAATAAGTGTGGCTGAAAAGAAAATATCCATGTGTTGCATGTAGTAACTTCTCCATGAGCTTGGATGCTCTAGATAAGAAGATCCTACTCTGATAGTAGATGACCCCATCTCTTACTAAATATCCCTCATCTAATAGCTGGCCATCAAGTATCCTGCATGTAAAAATATCCTTGGAGTAATCCACCAACAATCGGGATCTCCAATAAGGATCTATCCTCCATAGTGACAATGTTGATTATCTATCATGTAAAGCATCTCTCATGTGGCTACCCCCTTCTTTGACATCTTCCATGCCAAAGTCACATACCGGGATGCTACTATCTTTCCTCTGCTACTCCTCTTGTAAGCTACCCATGGTCAAGTAAAGGTTGGAGGTTAGTTTTCCATAGGAAGCTATCACCTATCCAAAAATTCCTAAGTTTGGCCAATGTATGCATGAGTGGCCACCATCCTCTATCCCAGAATACGCTCTCTACAAGCTGAATGTGGGGTGAGGTGGGTAATGATGATATTGGGAGAATGTCTCCCTCATCCTTGAGCCTACCCAAGACTCTCTGTGTTATACCATGGCCTCCCAATGTTCCCACTCCTCCTAGATCTATGAGTGGTGCAACATGTTGTGAAACATTTCTCACCAACTCCTGATCAGGTGGCCTCCCAAGTGGAATGCCACTAAAAAATAATGTCTCATGGGCCAAAGTCATCTGCATGACTGATAGAACTATTAGGTACTTGCCTCCACTGTGCAAATCCAGCTCTGTTTTCTGTGTGGAATCTATCTGTGAGGCATATGTGTGCATGCCCCTAATCATCTGATGTTTTCCACTCTTTCTATCTATCCACTCCATCTTCAAAATCTCCCAAACTATGGTGACCTTTCCCAAAGTAATCAACCTATGCACACCCAATATCACATTGGTGTCAGGTATGTCAACGACAAAAAAGTGATCAGTCAATGTATATATCCCCATGGTGACAGATAAAGCTGGAACATAATGCATGCACTTCATAGTTCTAGCTCCTGGGACCAAAACATAAAATCCCTCAAAATAATTAGTGGGTATTGCCCTCTTTTGCACTAGTTGGGCATCAATAAAGTTTTGGGTAGCCCCATTTTCAATCAGAACTGAAATCCTTTGACCTTGAATGGAACCTAGAACCCTCAAGGTCAATTACTTCGGTACTCCTCTAAATGATGCAAAGGTCCCTCCAATTGGAGAAAATGCTCCATTCCAACCTCCTGGTGGTGGTGGATCCTCTCTTGCTATCCTAAAGTTTTTACCTCCTTCTGGTTCCTCTTCTTCTTCCTCCTCCTCATCTGAAAATACCTCTATATAGTGTGCCTTTCCTGCTACACATCTATGTTTGGGTGCCCATGATCCTTGGAATGTAAAGCAAAGCTTCCTTCACCTCAAATCTCTTCGGACATCATCACTAAGAGGTGATTTGTTTTGGATCTTCTTTGAAGGATGAGCTTTCTCATATTTTCCCTTTGATGGAAAAGTGGGATTTTGCTGAAATTTTTCATTTTCTCTTGGCAAGGAATCTTGTAGATTTCTATCCCTCTCAATGGCATCTTGAAGGGTAGTGGGTTTGGTAGATTTAACCAACCCATGTAGAGGTTCTGCTAGCCCATCAATAAACATATAGACCCTTCTTACTGGAGATAAATCAAGAACCATAATAGAAAGTTTTAGAAATTAATAAATATAAGTTTTTGGAATACCTGATTGTTTGAGGTTAGATAGCCCAATCAAAGGTGCCTTCAGGTCTCTTCAATCAAACCTCTCCACCAACCTCCGTGTGAACTTTGAATATGCAGTCACATTGGCATGACCCAATGTAGAAAGTCCATGAAACCACCAATAATGTGCTTCACCCTCAAGGTGCAGCACTGCTATTTTGATGGCCTCCATCTCTAGTGCTTGGTTCAACTGGAAGTATATGTCTAGCTTCTCTACCCATGATTTGGCAGTTCATTTTGATGACCCAAAAAAATTGGGTAAGAAAAATCTTCCCATAGTCTGATGAAGATCATTATGTTATATGAATCCTCCACCCCTATTGTGTCGTTGGGGTCTCCTATTTTCCTTGATCTGATAGAACCCTTGAAGATCAAATGGTCCTTAAATATATGATATTGAGACTCATACTGAATAAAGTAGTCTTCAAGAGATTCTTGTTCTTGAACCCCTCCATTTCCCACTGTTAAAAATGTAGGCATTGTAGAGCATTGGGAAACCTGCTGCTTCACTAGCTGATCACTCTAGTGATGAGAAATGTCGGAGCCTTATCCATGTAGAAACCCTTTAGGGGATGATTTGTGTCTCTCCATTTTCATCTCCTGTATTTCTCTTTCAATGCCTTCCATAGTTCGAAGAAGAATCTTAGGGAACTCCTTTTCATCCTCCTCTCCTGATATGGGAGTTTTCCCATTGTCTTCTTTATCATCTACATAATCATACCTCCGGTTTCTTATTTTGAGATACCTCTTCTCCCTATCTGTGAGAGGATATCCTTCTTCTGATGACATATTGGCTTAAGATGCACAAGTTGAGCCAAGATTATGCTCTGATACCACTGTAGTATTCCTAAACAGGGAAAGCAGCAATATTGAACAAAATAATGGAATGTACAAAAAATATCATTACCAACACATGAGAAAATCATAGATCCATTATATTATGTTTCACAACAGTAAAAATGTACAATATTTCGAGGAACAAATCACTCAAACTAGGAAAACAAGCCTTTAATGCCCAAATACATTAAAACCATAAATTTTGTTGCTATACAGAAATGTCAGAGTACATGACAACGCAGTCCTAGTGAGGGTTACTGCATCTAGAAATAGGAACAAATAGATATACTAATATGATGCTCAAAGGGTGCTAAAAATGGATAACTACTCTCTAAATCACAACCCCAAGACAACCCGAAAATGGTTTCTTGAAATACAAAAGATGAAAAAAGTGCAGACTGCAACTCTATGGCTGAATAACATTGTATCGTTGGAGCTATGCTGAAATATGGCTGATATAACATGAAAAATCCTACAACTTGTCCTCTCTAGCTTTCCAGATGAATGGTTTCTCCCCTCATTAGGAAACTAGCTCATAAACAGGGCCTCTCAACCCTCCACTGCAACACCATGCAAAATAACACAGTTCTTCAAGGAGATTTCACTATGGCTGAAGGTAGCTTCTTGGCCCAAAGCTGGAAGGTGGAAATGAAGCTCAGAATAGCTCTCCCGAGTGGGCTCTCGAAGTCCCCCAGGGTAGAGTATGGGATTCCTACTCGGGAACACCTTGTACTAAACAGTACAAGAAACTCCGCTAAACAGCTAAAGCATGAAAGAAATCATAAGACCCAAAAATAAAAAAATATTATGAATGCATCTCATGGTTTCCATCCTCTTCCTTATATTCTTGGTGAGATTCCTCACCCTTGGCCCCACTCATTTATGATGCTACTTCCATGCAAAGACTCCTCCAAAACTGTGTTGTCCCCACTAGCTCCACTCTCTCCTATGGCAGTGCTATTTATTTGGTCAAACTTAACCCAGTATACATGAATTGATCCCTTTCACACCAAGGGATGCTTTATTTTAGCTAGCTAAACTGATCCACATTCATATCAGAAGTGGTTTTACTTCTCCCAAAGAGATTTAAGGATCTCTTTACCCCACTTATTCTTCTTAAATAAGAAGAAAAACAAAATTTAATATGACAACTACCTGAAAGATAATTTGGAATATAAAAAAAATGCTTACACGGGAAGGTCCCCAACAATCAAATACTTGTGCATATAATGAGCACTTGTTCTAAAACAAATGTGCCATACTAATATTATGCATGTGGGCACCACATATAACCTTCCTTCCAAGAAAAATGCTCCTGAGGGTGTCAAAAACCATCATCATCAACCAAAAAAAGGTCAGTACCAAAAATTGACATAAATAGAACCACTATCTGTTAGATAATCTTATCTAGTCAAACATCACGAGCATGGGACATGCCCGCCTCTTAGAAATATATTATTTATTCTATCTCTTGCAGGTTTCCTACAGAGCATGGTGTCTTTTTATTTAAGAGAAGGGGCCTCCCGAATCAGTTCAAAATAAAGTTACTCTCTCAAAATGATCACACAGAAAATAAACCATAAAGTATTTCGACTATACAATTCTTTCTAGACCTAATACATTAGGGGGAAACTATTAACACTAGAAAATTGTACGGAAAAAGATAATAAAAAATGTCAAGCAGAAGGTGCAGACAAAAGTTATAGAGAAGGAATACATTAGGAAGAGCCAAAAAATTTAATTCTTCCTAAAGTCAAAGTGTTAGTCATCAATATTTTTTACTATTGTGATGACTATATGCCTTGCCTAGGTTTTCTAGAAACCAATTTCCAACAGTCAATTTGTCCTCTAGAAAAACCCTCAGAGAAAATTTTATCTTTGCCTCTCTTACAGACTATGTTAGAAGTGGTCATCAAGTGTCAGTCTTGATAAAACTCCCCTGTCCATAACTGTCATAAGCCTTGTACCTCTGAATAGTCAAAATCTCTTGATTTCACATAGCTCACTTTAAAACATAGGGAAAGGTTGTATCCACCCCTCTCATTGATTAAATTTCCATTTGATGACCTGACTATGTCTGGGAAACGCTTCATAAGTCATGACAAAGTGTCGAGGTTTAGGTGATGGTGTTTAGGGTAAGTATCTTGAAAAGAATATCTCTGTTGTTCTCAATATTAGTTAGCCATCCTCTCTTCTTATCTGGAAAAACAAAACCCTTGTTTACCCCTAGGTCACACACCATCAAAATGGTCACTGTGTTTTTGTTTCAGAAAAACTTAGAAAGTCAATCCAGGAAGAAATAGAGTAGGAAGGTCCTATGTCTGAAGAAAGTAATCAAGTGAAATTTTCAAACATTATCATCATGATACCTCAGAAAAGGTCTCCAATGGTCAAAGACATTTTATCAATGCATCTCTGCAGGGGTGCTAGGATAGATGAAATTAAGCAGTTCTGAACAAAGGGACACTTCAAGAAAAGTTTTCAAAGCTAGAACAATTGACTATTGGGAAATAAAGAAAATGTAGATTTCAAAGAGAAAGGAAACCTACAGGATTCATCCCTACAAACTCAAAGCACCAAGAAAGTCAAAGAATCGTCCATCATGGAAAAATGATTACAAAGGTGGGAATTTAATGCATCTAGCACTTCATGTCAACTCACAATGGCATTTTCACATTTTTCCCAGACATATGGGCACAACTCAGAAAAACAGTCTTATGAGACTAGGTATGTTAGTTATCTGGCAAAAGACTTCCAGCAGTTTAGGCATCAAAGTGAAAAAATATAAAAAGGGAACAACTGCCTTTTTTATACCCCTATAGCCTAGACTCTAAACTATCAAAGAATCTCTCATCGCAAAGGAAGCTAAAGCTATTGCAAAATAAAGTTAACCTAAGAGACATAAGCAGTTATGTTGGAGTTTGAAATATCTTACATGTTCACCATCTTCACAGCAAATTTCTACAAAGAAACCTGTCTCATGCAGATTGATAAAGGATAAACCATTTGAATTTCCTCATTCAATGATAAGCAGATGGAAATCACTTGTGTTTATGAAGCGCCTCATTTAATAAAAACCAGATGGAAATCACTTGTGGTTATGAAATTCCTCCTTCAATGATAAGTAGATGGAAATCACTTGTTTTTATGAGGCGCCCCCTTCAATGATGATAAACAGAGGGTATAAACAATTCTGTTTAAATTACCTCCTTCAGTGATAAGTGGACACAGGGCACAAGGTTTAGTTTTCAAGAGAGGCTTCATTCAAGTCATGAGCAGAGGGCCTAAACAGTTTATGTCTAACAAGCCTCATTCAAGGATGATGAGCAAAGGGCATGACACAAACAATTTGTGTAGAAGACTAAAAGCTTCATTTGGAAAATAGAGACCAGGCCTAAGACTGTTTTAAAGGGCCTCCTTCATTTAAAATAACATAGAGTTAAAAGTTTATAGAGACTACCTTAAAAAGCCAAAAAGTGGCATCCCCTTCATCCATGAGCAGAGGGTACTTACTGTTGGTAACATGTCCTCTTTCCTAAAAAGTAAAGGGCACATTTTATGAATTGAAAAATGGGACTTTTGCTTTTACACAAAAAGTCAAAACTTATTTTGATGTTTGCAAAGAATTTTTTCAAAATTGTTTCATAAGAAATAGGGTAAATGAGTAAAAAAGGGCAGAGGTTTGATAAAACTATTTTGGAAAAGTCAAAAGGAAGGCTGCATGTGTTAAAAGCATTACACAAGGCACAAAGGCCTCAAAGGGCATTTTTTATTCTCATATTACCGATTGGAAAAGAAGGAGGGTTTCTCTGGTTCCTCGGCAAACACCTCGTGCAAAAATTGTTGGTCGTAACGCACCTGTACTCGAGTGATACGCACCTGTAGTAGCTCACTGTAGGAATTCAAAAAAGAAGCAATATGCCTGTGTACTGGTGCGATGCGTTTCGGCACCCGACCCTCGTTCAGTCTCCGCCTGGCGCCCACAACTGTCCGTCATTCAAACTTTGTTCAGAAACACAGTTTTTTGAACTGGCCCACTGTATTTTCCTCATGCAGCCTCCGTTAAGAAGCTATGCACCTGTGTGTAAGGGTGTGGCACCTATACATTTCGTTTAAAAGGGCCAAAATTGCCAGTTTTGCTCAAAGGTTAGTGTTCATCACTGCAAAGAAGTTTTCGAGGTATTTATCACTATTTTTACCCCTTAGTTTCTCTTAAAACATAAATGACATTTCAAAAATTGAATTAAAGGAGAAAGAAGTGTTAAAGGAAGAAAAAAACCTGTTTTTATTTAAGGGTTGTCTAGTTGATTTTGGAGAAAAACAAAAATATCAAAATGCCTCCAAAGAAAACGGTAAAAAAGGGAGGTCAACACAACAGATTTGAGCCCACCACTATTCAAGAAATCACTGCCTCTCCCTAAATATTGTCCTATTTTCAAGAGGTAGGTTGCTTTGAATTTTGCAGAAGAATACCAGAGGTCACTAGCCACCCTCATCTAACATAGTTATTTTCCTTGAGGTTGGATGGAAAGCAAGTTCACATAGCAGGTTTAGATTTTGAACTCACTCCTAGAGTTGTTTCTAAGGCAACCAAAATCCCTAACATAGGAGAAGAGTGGTTCAAACAATCATACCTTGACCTCAGCCACTACCAGCCTTTTCTCAAGCCAACTCATCAAGATACATGCAGCTCCATTTTTCCTTTCTCACACTTGCTAGATGACTATGCAACCCTCATGAAAATAATCATGAAGTTTTTCACTTGTGAAGGTAGATACTTCCAAGTATATGCCTATCACATCAGACTCCTTATGCATTTCACAAAAACTACGTTGATAAACCTACCTTTTTCTTGTGCAAAAGTATAGACAAGATGTCTTCCATTGTTAGAAAAAATCCTCCAGCTCAGCATAAAGCAAGCTTATTTCATCACTCTCTCATTAAGATCATTTTCCTTCACCAGCTGAAGCAAAAGGACATCCCTTGGGAAACTTTAATCTCTCACCCTGATTTCACTTCTCCATCTTCTATGCCACTACAAGTCAGGCCATTTTCATCCCAAGACCCTCATCATGCTCATTCCTTTCCCTCCAAACCTTATGTTTCCTCTTCTTCTCATGAGTCTACTCCCCAAAAAAAACCATCCTCCACAGACAGCAGTGAGAAAGAAGAATGTAGTAAAAGCAAAGAACAAGGGTGTAATGATGACAAAGAGTAGGACAGTGAGGGAAGCAACAGTAGAGGTAAAGGAAAGCATCATGTGGTAGGAAGCCCATAAGGAGAAAATGAAGACAGTGATGAAGAAAGAGGCAGCCCACAGAGAGACAATGAAGATATTAAAGAAAAAGGTAGCCCGCAGCAATAAAATGAAGATAGTGATGAAGTGGCAAGTAGCCCACAAGGAAAAAATGAAGACAGTGATGAAAGAACAAGCAGTCCACAGCAAGAAAATGAAAATAGTGATCATGAGGAAGGTAGTCCACATTAGGAAAAGAGGGAAGTAATAAAAGAAATCATGACAACAAGAAAATGGATGAAGGTAGGGATAGCTTTGAAAAGGAAAAAATAGTGGACCTATAAATCTCCCACCAAACAGAAAAGGAGCATGATATTTCTGAGTTTAGTCTTGATAATGAGTTCATTACAAATATCAAATTTAATGAACAAGGAAATTCCCCACAGCAAAGCAACCAAGAAGTGCAAGTAGAGAATTTTTTTGGAGAGGAAGACAGTCCCAAGGCTGCAGGAGACAAAACTAAACAAGCCCATGTATTAATTCCTCCTCTCACTCATCATCAACAAGGTCAAGAGCATGTGTTTACTACCTCTCCAAGGCAAGGGGCCATGCTTCCTTGATCAAAAGTAGAAAATTCTAAAAACACCAAAACATCAAGGAAGAAAACCACTCAAACAGTGACTAGAAATGTCACTAGGGCACTAAGGAGTAGAGGCAAATTGCCAAAGAAGAGCAAAGTATAATTGCCCAAGAAAACCAGAGGAAAGAAAATCATCAAAGGCAAGGGCAAGGAGAAGATTGAAGAACAAGAAAGCAGTCAATTTCATGAGAGGGAGTCTGAGCTAATACAAATAGACAATGATGCTGAAGATGATGAGGCTAGTATTCTTAGATCTCTGTTCCAAAACTGGGAGGCTCAAATTAATGATTTGGAAAATGGCCTAGAAAGGTCAAAAGACATCATCCACTATTTTCAATTGCAAAATAATCAAATGAGTGGATATATAGAAATATTTGAGGCTCGAGCCCTCAAATATAGAAGGGAAGCTCACAAGTCACAAGTGAGGCTAGAAGAATACATGGGTGAGTATGCGGAAGATGATGAAGAAGAAGGACCAACAAGAAAGAGACCTAGGACCATGGGTCTTAGAAAAGCATTACAAAAGAAGAAAGAAGAGGAATCAGCTCGTGAACAGCAGTACCCTCTTACGGAGCTCCTTGCCAAAGAAATTGAGAATAATAGAGTGTCTTGGCTTGAGAGGGAAAATCAACATTTGGAAACCAAATTGGAGAAAGCTAACAAGGATTCGGGCCTACAAAGAAGAATGACCAAGCACTACAAGAAGTTGAATCTATTTGCCTGAAAGAAACTCAAAGCTACCCAAAGGAGGCGCTCGGTGGAAAAACATGGAAAATACCTATCCTGGCTTGGAATTCTTGCTCAAGCTTAATTGCATGTTTATAAAAACCCTTAAGGGGTTTACTAACCAAATTTGGGCATTTTTTGACACATTCTTATTTTTTTGTGAATTTTAGGCCTAAAAGCATAAGATCATGGGTGCCTTAACTTTTTCTCGGAGCATCCTCAGCTGAAGAAAAATATATTTTTGAATTCCTTGACATCAAAGGAAAATTCTCAGAAATTTTCAAATCAAATGAAGCTGTTTTGGTCTCTGAAAAAGGCCAAAAACAACCATTTTTCACCTTTCTGCCCCTAATATCAGTAGGTGTTACACTCCTGGGTTTTTTCACTATTTCTACTATTTGAATGAATTCTAGGAATAACATTGGAAAAAATCAAGTAGTTTTGGAAAGTATACATCCATATCTTTCCAACGAGCCATCACAGAACTCATTTCGACATCGGGAGGTTAGCCAAAACTTCATTGCAAAACAGACCTTTTTCTGGTGCTACTTTCCTGTAGATTTTGCTGAAAAGTAGTTTTTTGAGTGATGAATGGGCCAAATGTGTGATAGGAAAGTTTATCTTGTGTTTCAGGCCTTGAAAGAGATTATTTTTTGCTATTTTGGTCCGAAAAGATATTTTTGAACGATATTTTGTGCTTTGGACTTTGTTAAGCCTCAAGGACAGTTTTAGATATTTGTTTTTGGCCAATGGCCTTCTAGTTGCTCTAGGTGGGTTTCCTTAGACTTGGCTTATATAACCGAGAGGATTCATTGTAAAAAAGAGGCAGAAATTGATATTGAGAGAAATACATAGCATTATGGGCTTGGAAGAAATACTTGTTTTATGAAGTGGATGATGTCTTGCTTGGCTTGATGGTGGAGGAGCATTGTGTACATGATTCCGTGGCTTGGTGAATGGTGATGTTTCTATGATTTTGTTTATGTTTCCTTGTTTTCATTAATGTTCCATATTTCTCATTTTTTGTATATCAAAAAAGTATATGTTGAGACATGCTCATGGAAGCACCTCAAACATCCTGCATGTTACAGCTTTAATGTTTTCCTCTTCTTGATCAATTCTAAAGGATTCTTCACTGCCCTTTAGGTCCATCAAGAAATTGTTATTTGTTTCATATATGGTCAGTATGTTTTGCTATCTTGTATGATTTAAGGTATGCCCTGCTTATTTATAGCTTCTCAAAACTCCATTTCTGAAATCGTTCTATGAAATATTGGTTGTTTTAGTTAAGTCAAAGAGGTCTTGTTCGATCTTTCCCTTTGTCGATGCTTGCAAACTTATTTCAAAGTTCCCGATAGCTCAAGATATGCATTTTAGGAGTTCCCTCTTCATATATTGAGTTGTTTGTTTATCTTATTTGTCTTCCCAACAGCTGAAGGTTATTTTCTAGAGTTAGAAGTTCTTATGCTTCTATGTATCATTGGATTGTTTATCTTTCATATGTATCAGTTTGAGTTTTATTCATAGAGATTTATGGTTTTCCCTACATCATGAATACCTACTTTAAAAATATATATGTTTAAGATCTCTTTGTCTTTCACAAGCTTAATGTTCATTTCACTTCATTTTCACCCAAAGAATCCATTTACCTTGACTAAATCGGCCCTGTAGTAATACCTTGTCCACTATTTAGACAGTCCTAACTTTATCTGACCCCATAGCCCTGTTGATTTGATTAAATCTCTTTCTATTTGTCCTTTTTGATCATTTTACCTCAAAAACCCAAAAAAAAAAACCAAAATATACTTAACAGCTAGCCTAAAATCAAACATACGAAGTGGACAAGTTCACATCCTTCACATAATAGAGAGAGCCCTCTCTGAGTTCAGGAAGGCTAGGTCCTAGGACTCCAAAGCTTGGTTTGATGTTACCTTGTCATTTGGTTTACCAATCTGCCAAATTATGGGACTCCAACATAATGGCGATCACGGTGGGACCTCTAAGTACATAGTTGCTTGAATACCTCATACAAGCTTAGTGAGGCTTAGAAATACCAGTGAATCTACTTCCTCATTGCCACACTGACATACTCTCGATTGCAGTGGAAACATTAAATACATAAATAGCCTAACAAGCCTTGGTAGACTCATTAGTCCTTCTATATTCAAATCAGACAAACAACCTAGAAATTCATTTAAAAGTAGACTCTCTTTGGTTCAACACTTTAGCTAAGTGATGAATCAAATATAGGACACTTTTACAAAACAGGATGGATATAAAACTCTATAAAAAACCTCAAAAAAACATCCCTAGATTGGTTTCTATCAGTCATTGGCGGTGGACCATAAAACTTTGTCATTACAAGAAAATAACATTCACCTGACGACTCCACTAGCCTCCAGTAGGCCTAATACTCCATTTAAACCAAAAAAAAATTCCATAAGCATGCTATCCTGTTGAATTACCTTTCCAATCACAAAGACCATGATGTAGCCTCTGAAATCAGTGACAAACTAAGTACTACTTAGGAATTCAGAATTTTTCATCAAACATAAAAAATCAGCAGAATAGCCTAAAAACAAAACTATATCTTTCTCAACATCCTAGCAAACTGTTGAACTAATTTTGAGAACACTCTTACAATTTTTTGCATAAATTTTCTCTAAAAAAAAGAATTTCCCTAAAAAACACCTTTTTCAGTATTGGTGGTGGACCATAAACTTCAAAGCATCCACCTGGCGACTCCACTAGCCTTCAGTTAGTTTTAAAACTTTACCAGCATCCATAAGACTCTTAGAGAAGGCAACCGTCCAAAAAACAATCACAACTGTCATCCTCTCTAAATTTTGAATTTGAAATCTGGCTTCACAAAGAATTAATACCAGATCTCATCCAAACCCAAATCCTCCTATCATAGTTGATGACCCAAAAAATATTTTGTGGCATACTTCTGAAACTGGTAACTTAGCTACTGATAGGACCAACCACAAAGCAAGATCTGTACCTGAACATCTTACATCCTTGCAAGATCCCCAGTTTGACTTGTGTTCAACAAAAAGTCTTTTTAGAAAAAAGTCACAAAGTAGAATCAACCTTGCTGATCTTGAGCCCTTAGATTTGCAGCAGAATCCTAGCACAGAAGCCTCACCCACTACACCACCCAATTTCCAGCTTCTCCACCACTTTGGCTCTTTTTGCCCCAAATCTACTCAAAATTAGTCTACAAGTCCAAGTACTTCCATCCCACCCATTCAAAACAACACTATGCAAATCACCTCATCCCATACTACAAATCCTCATACTGTAAATCTACCATCAGCTCCCATCATGGCGGCCTGATATGCACCCTTAGTGTTACCACAACGTTTGGTACCTTTGAAAAATTATTACCAATCCAGAATCCCGCATTTCATCGGGGTTGAGGCTACTACTGACCAACAACATGTAGATAGAATCAATGATGCTTTTGACTATATGGAAGTAGAAGATGAAACCATAAAAGATGAGAATTTTTTCCCAAAGCCTAGGTGGAGAAGCCAAGAAATGTTTTAAAAACGTGGCTCCTAATAGTATACATGATCTCCCATCACTCTACCAAAATTTTATAAATAAAAGGGAAGTCAGGAAAAACCCCATCCAAATCCTTATCGAATATAACAATCTTAAAAGGAATATGAGGGAAAGTGTTCAAGACTATTGCACTAGGTTCAACAGTGTCTATAATGCCCTTCCACCTCACATGAAACCTCCACTTGGCCTAGCACTAGCAAAATTTCCCGAAGGTTTTGATCCAGATATGACATAACAATTAAGAGAAAGAGACCCTGAAAATTTAGAAGAAATGCAAAACGTAGCTATTAGTGTCGAAGCCAACCTAGTTGAGAAAAGAGCTAGGATGAGATCGGAAAAGAAAGTCACTTATTGAGATGAGACCATACATTCCATTTCCTCTTCAGATTCCAAAATAGACAACCTGGTTATAACTATGGAGAGAATGCTGGAAAGAATAAATCTAAGTGAAAGGGCACCTCCCAGAGACAAGCAACCAAATCCTCAGAATAGAAACTAGAATTAGAACTTTAGAAGAGACCCACCTCAAATCAAACCAAGGGAGAACAATCAACAGATTAGGCCATCTTTCCAAGAAAGCTATTTTGATGAGGTAGAAAGAGATATTGAACCACTGCATGAAAGTCACTTAAACTTGATAGGTTCTGATAGCGAGGGTGAGGTTTTTCTCACAGAAGAAGAACAAGTTTTCTTCTCCTCAAACCAAAATGAAACAAATTATGAGGACCCTGAAGATCCTGAAATGGGATTAAAAAATGCCATAATGGAAGTTCATAGGCAATATGATCTTAGGAGTAAGAAAAACCAAGACAACTCTAAGAAAGGTAGCTCAGACACTGCTGTTACAAAAGCCCCCGATACCATTTTTAAAAGAACAACAGATAGTAACAAAATCATGGCTAAGAAGATTGATCAAAACAAAGACAAAACTGGTGAGGACAACCTTGATCCTGACTATCCTAGTACCTCTACTAAGATCCCTGAAATAGATGTATTGAAGAAAACCCCAAATCAAAATTAGAAAATTAAAAATATAGAAAAAGTCATGGCTGAGAAAAGTGAAGCAAATATATCTACACTACACCAATGCCTTTCACTGAAATTATTGCCCAAAGCCCATACAAATCTCAATTGCTAAATGTCCTAAACATAGGAAATGATGCAGATACTTTATACCTAGCAGATGATACCCCTGAGGTGTTGTTTGGACCAAAAATAGAAGGAAAATATCAAGAAGGAACCACCCCTCCTTTTTACATTAGTCTGAATATACATGACCAAATCCTACATAATGCCATGCTAGATTCCAGGGCCTCTCACAATCTCATGCCCAAAGTAGTAATTGAAATATTAGGCCTAGAAATAACGAAACCTTATAAAGACTTATATTTGTTTGATTCAAGTAGAGCCAAATGTCTAGGCCTGATAAAATATATTTTTGTCAGTTTGGCACAAGTACCTGGAAAACACCTAGTCATGGACATAGTGGTAGCAGACATTCCTCCCAAGTGCGGAATGCTTTTATCCAGATCTTGGGGCAAGCTCCAAGGAAATATTCAATTAGATATGCCTTATGCCACCATTCCTGTTTTTAACTAGACAAGAAGATTGTACCGATAATCACACATGAAGTATATGGTTAGCAATCAAGAAATACCAGACAACATACCTCTTTATTCTGTACATTCAGACCTTAATTATTTCATTTTACATACTGATGAGAACATTGATAAACAGATAGGTAAAGTTGAAGAAAATCTAGGACCATTACATCAGGCACACCAGCTTCTCTATGATGAGCTAGATACTCAAAACTATCATAACCCGAAACAACTATATCCTGATGAAAAATAATCTGATGTTCTAGACATAGAAAATAAAACCTCAAAAATAGAAAACATCTTACACTCTCAAGAAAGTTGCTCAAACCAAGTACAAGCCTAAAAAATACAATCAGAACATTTTCCCAATACAGAGGCGCTAAAGAACTTACATAGAGAAAAAATATTTGGAAATCAAGGCCAGTAAAGCCTTATGTTCTTACCATATCTAAATACCTGGCCATCCCAAGACTTTACCCCCCAAATAAAAATTTAACTATTGCAAATGCTTCTGTAAGTCTGGGAAAAATGTTTGATAAAGAGAATATGGGGGAATGTGATAAAAGCAGTCTTGGAGAACCTGAGCTGATTGAACTAGCTAAAATTTTGTCATTACACCAGAAAGTGAGAAGTGCTAGGATACACAAGATTCTTCAAGATACTAGTACATGTCGAGAGAATAGCTCAAAACACCATGACACAGCCATCATTTCAAAAATTCACCCTTATAAAAGGGAACACAAAAATATTGATCAAGCATTAACACTTAAGAAGAAAATAGCTGGTTACAGGATATGTGTAGATTTTAGAAACACAGATAAACACTCCCCAAAAAGCACTCATATCCTTCAAAAAACAAGTCATACTACAAAAAATATAGGAATTTATAACCATGTTTCCTTGCATGATTATATTTCAGGATATCATCAGCTAATTCCTCTTCAAAGCAAACAGCTCAAAGATTTTTTCAAATACACTGGAAGTAGTTTCAAGTTCAAACCCAGTTTTTCAAAACTGCAAGACACCAGGGATATGTCTCAGAGAACTATGTTTCCAGTACTGAACTTCTTTACTATAATGTACCTTGATTATGTCATCATCTATTTTAAAAATGACAAAGAATATCTATATTACCTAAAGAAGATGTACAATAAAGGCAGGAGTGGAAATCAAAGGTATAAGGAAAAAAAACAAGCAGACACAGGGTTTTTTAAAGATTCTTGCATGAACCCTTATGTTGTGCTTACAAGAGAAAATTTTCCTGATTTTTCTTTTCAAGGACTAAGTGGACCAAGAGCATCAGGCGATCCTTTTGAAGATAAGATGCTCAAATTCCACCGTTATCAATAGTTCTAGTCGTGAAATTTGTTACTCATTGTACATATTTTGTTTGAAGAAATAAATCAGAAAATAGAAAATACAAAAACAATAGAAAAATAGAAAGAGAGAGCAGTCTTAAAGCAGCAGTAAAGCCCCATCTTCAAAAAATAGTCATGCTGAAAGTGTGCAAGTCTAAATGCCACTACTAGTGCTCAAAAGATGTCTTGTTCAATTATCTAGCCTAATCATAACTGAGCATGTTTTAAATTAATTGTTGATAAGTTAGTAAAAAAGAATGATAGTCAAAATTTGACTATTGTGATGACATTTTATGAAAGACATTTTTGAATAAACCACTGCCTCAGTGTTAGGGTAGATGATTAGATGGCAATAAGCAGTTCTAAAAAAAATGGACACTTCAAGGAAAGTTTTCAAAGCTGGAACAATTGACTGTTGGGAAATAAAAGAAATGCATATTTTAGAGAGAAAGGAACCTGTATGATTCATACCTACAAATTCAAAGCACCAAGAAAGTAAAAAATCATCCATCATGGAAAAATGGTACAAAGGTCGGGAGTTTTCTACATCTAGCACTTCATATCAACTCACAATGGCATTTGCACATTCTTCCCGAACATATGGGCACAACTATGGAAAATAGACTTATGAGACTAGGTGTATTAATTCTCTGGAAAAAGATTTCCTGCAGTTTTAGGCATCAAAGTGAAAGAATATAAAAAGGGAACAACTGCCATTTTTATATCTCTATAGCCTAGAATCTGAACCATCAAAGACTCTGCCATCACAAGAAAGATAAAGCTATTGCAAAAGAAATTTAACCTAAGAGACACAAGCAGATATGTTGGAGTTTGAAATACCTTACCTGCTCACTATCTTCACTATAAATTTCTACAAAGAGACCTGTCTCATACAGATTGATAAAGGATAAACCATTTGAATTGCTCTCATTCAATGATAAGCAAGATGAAATCACTTGTGTTTATGAAGCGCCCCTCCTTCAATAAAAACCAGAGCGGAAATCACTTGTGGTTATGAAATGCCCCTTGATTTTCGTTGGTGATGGCAATCACTTCTCGTGGTTATGAAATGCCTTTCCACGATAAGCAAGACACAATCACTTGTTTTTATGAGGCACCCCTTCAAAGAAAGATAGAAAAGGGTATAATAGTTCCGTTTAAATTACCTTCAAAGGATAAGTGGACACAGTGGCACAAGGTTTAGTTTTCAAGAGAGGCTTCATTCAAATCATGAGTAGAGGGCCTAAAAGCTTATGTTCAATGCTATCATTCAAGGATGATGAGCAAAGGGCATGACACAAACAATTTGTGTAGAAGACTAAAAGCTTCATTTGGAAAAAAACAAAGACCAGGTGCCTAAGACCGCGAAAGGGCCTCCTTCATTTAAAATAATAGAGAGTCAAAATTTTATAGGGACTACCTTAAAAAACCAAAGAAGTGGCACCTCCTTCATCCATAAGCGGAGGGTACTTACAGTTGGTAAAGGTCCTCTTTCCTAAAAAGTAGAAGAACACATTTTATGAGTTGAAATAGGGGAGTTTTGCTTTTACACAAAAAATGAAATCTTATTTTGTTGTTTGCATAACACCTTTCTTCAAAACTGTTTCATAAGAGATAGGGTAAATGAATAAAAAATGGCAGAGGTTTGATAAAACTATTTTGAAAAGGTCAAAGGAAGGTTGCGTGTTTTAAAAACATTGCACAAGGCAAAAAATCCCTCAAAGGGCATATTTTATTCTCATATTATCGATTGGCAAAGAAGGAGGGTTTCTCTAGTTCCTCGGCAAACACTTCGTGCAAAAATCATGGTCGCGACGCGCCTGTACCTGAGCGCTATGCTCCTGTAGTAGCTCACTGCAGGAATTTACAAAGGACGTGACGTGCCTGTGCACTGGCGCGATGCGTTTCGGTGCTCGACCCTCATTCAGTCTCCACCCGGTGCCCACAATCGCCCGTCATTCAAACTTCATTCAAAAACACATTTTTTTGAACTGGCACGGTGTTTTTTCCTTGTGAAGACTCCGTTCAGATGCTATGCACCTGTGTGCAAGGGCGTAGCACCTGCTCATTTCATTTCAAAGGGCCAAAATTGCCAGTTTTTCTCAAAGGTCAGTGTTCATCACTGCAAAGAATTTTTCGAGGTATTTATCACTATTTCTACCCCTCAGTTGCTCATAAAACATAAGGGATATTTCGAAAACTGAATTAAAGGAGAAAGAAGTGTTAAAGGAAGAGAAAGCTTGTTTTTATTTAACGGTTGTCTAATTGATTTTGGAGAAGAACAGAAAGATCAAAATTCCTCCAAGGAAAAGGGTAAAAAAGGGAGGTCAACACAACATATTTGAGCCCACCACTATTCAAGAAATCACTGCCTCTCCCTCAATCTTGTCCTGTTTTCAAGAGGTAGGCTGTTTTGAATTTTTTAGAAAAATACCAGAGGTCACTAGCCACCCTCATCTAACAGAGTTATTTTCCCTGAGGTTGGATGGAAAGCAAGTTCACATAGTATGTTTAGATTTTTAACTCACTCCTAGAGCTGTTTTTAAGGCAACCAAAATCCCTAACATAGGAGAAGAGTGGTTCAAACAATCATACCTTGACCTCAGCCACTATGAGCCTTTTCTCAAGCCAGATCATCAAGATACATGCAACTCCATTTTCCCTTTCTCACACTTGCTGGATGACTATGTAGTCCTCATGAAAATAATCATGAAGTTTTTCACTTGTGAAGGTAGATATTCCCAAGTATATGCCTATCACATCAGACTCCTTATGCATTTCACAAAAGCTAAGTTGCTAAACCTACCTTTCTTCCTATGCAATAGTATAGACAAGATGTCTTCCATTGTTAGAAAAAAGCCCGCAACTTAGCAAAGCAAGTTTATTCCATCACTCTCTCATTAAGATCATTATCCTTAACTAGTTGAAACAAAAGGGAATTCCTTGTGAAACTTTCATCTCTCACCCTGATTTCACTTCTGCATCTTCTATGCCACTATAGATTAGGCCATTTTCATAGCAAAGCCCTCCTCATGCTCATTCCTTTCCCTCCACACCTTATGTTTCCTCTTCTTCTCATGAATCTACTCCCTAATAAAAACCATCCTCCACATATAGCGGTGAAAAGAAGAATGTAGTAAAAGAAAAGAACAAGGGGTAAGGTGAAAAGAGCGAGGACGATGAGGAAGTAGTAGTAGAGGTAAAGGAAATCATGATGTGGTAGGAAGCCCACAAGGAGAAAATGAAGCGGTCGATGAAGAAAGAGGTAGCTCACGAAACTGATAGAAGATATTAAATAGGGAAAGACGGCCACGGCAAAAGAAAAATGAAAGAACGGTGATGAAATTAGCGGGCGGCCACAAAGAAAAAATGAAGATAGTGATGAAAGAAAAAGCAGGTCCACGGCAAGAAAATGAAAACAATTATCATGATGAAGGAAGTCCACATTAGGAAAACATTGAAAACAATGAAAATGATAGAAGCAGTCACAGAAAAGAGGGAAGTAATAAAAACAGTCATGACAACAAGAAGATAGATGAAGGTAGAGATAGTTTAAAAAAAAAAAAATAGTAGACCTAGACATCTCCCACCAAACAGAAGAGGAGCATGATATTTCTGAGTTTACTCGTGATGATGAGTTCATTACAAGTATCAAATTTAATGAAGAAGGAATTTCCCCACAGCAAAGTAACCAGGAAGTGCAAGCAGAGAATGTTTTTGGAGAAGAGGACAACCCTAAGGCTGTAGGAGACCAAACTACACAAGCCCAGACATTAACTCCTCCGCTCACTCATCATCGGCAAGGTCAAGATCATTGTTTACTGCCTCTCCAAGGAAAGGGGCCATGCTTCCTTCATCAAAATTAGCAAAGGCTAAAAACACCAAAACATCAAGGAAGAAAACTACTCAAACAATGACTAGAAATGTCACTAGGGCACTAAGAAGCAGAGGTAAATTGCCAAAACAGAGCAAGGTTGAATTGCCTAAGAAAACTAGAGGAAAGAAACCCATCAAAGGCAAGGGCAAGGAGAAGATTGAAGAACAAGAAATCAGTCATGAGCATGAGAGGGAGTTTGAGCTAATATAGCTAGACATTGATGCTGAAGAAGATGAGGCCAGGATTCTTAGATCCCTCTTGCAAGATCGGGATGCCCAAGTTAAAGACTTGGAAAATTACCTAGAAAGGTCAAAGGACCTTATCCACTTTTTGAAAATGAAAAATAGACAGATGAGTGGATAGATGCCTATTTATAAAGCCCGGGCAATCAGATATAAAAGAGAAGCGCAAAAGTCACAAGTGAGGCTAGAAGAATACATGGGTGAGTATGCGGAAGATGATGAAGAAGAATGAATAGCAAGGAAGAGACCTAGGACCATGGGTCTTAGAAAAGTATTACAAAAGAAGAAAGAAGAAGAATCAGCTCATGAACAACAGTACCCTCTTACGGAGCTCCTTGCCAAATAAATTGAGAATAATAGAGAACCTTGGATTGAGAGGAAAAATCAGCATTTGGAAACCAAATTGGAGAAAGCTAACAAGGATTTGGGCCTACAAAGAAGAATGATCGAGCACTACAAAAATTTGAATCAATTTGCCCGAAGGAAGCTCAAATCTACCCAAAGGAAGCGCCCGACGGAAAAACATGGAAAAGACCTATCCTGGATTGGAATTCTTACTCAAGCTTCAATTCATGTTTCTAAAAAACCTTAAGGGGTTTACTCACCAAATTTGGGCATTTTTGGATACATTCTTGTTTTTTGTGAATTTTAGGCCTAAAATAATAAAATCATGGGTGCGTTAAATTTTTCTTGGAGCATCCTCAGCTGAAGGAAAATACATTTTTGGATTCCTTGACATCAAAGGAACATGCTTAGAAATTTTCAGATCAAATGAAGCTATTTTGATCCCTTAGAAAGGCCAAAACAACCATTTTTTACCTTTCTGCCCCTATTATCAGCAGGTGCTATACTCTTGGGTTTTTTCACTGTTTCTACTTTTTGGCTATCTTCCTAGTATCAAATTGGAAAAATTCAAGTATTTTTGGGAGGTAGACATCCGTATATTTCCAACAAGCCATCACGGGACTCATTTCGGCTTCGTGAGGTCAGCCAAGACTTCAATGAAAAATATACCTTTTTCTGGCGCTATGTTGCTGTAGATTTTGTTGAAAAGTAGTTTTCTAAGTGATGACTGGGCCAAATTTGCATTAAGCAAGTTTATCTTGTGTGTCAAGCCTTGAAAGTGATCATTTTTTTCTACTTTGGTCCAAAAAGATATTTTTGAAGGATATTTTGTGCCTTGGACTTTGTTAAGCCTCAAGGACATTTTTAGATATTTGTTTTTGGCCAATGGCCTTCTAGTTGCTCTAGGTGGTTTTCCTCCTCTTTGGCTTATATAACCAAGATGATTCATTGTGACAAAGAGACAGAACTTGATATATTGAGAGAAATACATAGGATTATGAGCTTGGAAGAAATACTTGTTTTATGAAGTGGATGATGTCTTGCTTGGCTTAATGGTGGAGGAGCATTGTGTGCAAGATTCCATGGCTTGGTGAATGGTGATGTTTCTCTGATTTTTTTATGTTTCCTTGTTTTCATTAATGTTCCATATTTCTTATTTTCTGTAAATCAGAAAAGTATATGTTGAGACATGCTCATGGAAGCACCGCAAACATCCTGCATGTTACAACTTTAATGTTTTCCTCTTCTTGATCATTTCTAAAGGATTCTTAACTACCCTTTAGGTCCATCAAGAAATTGTTATTTGTTTCATTTATGGTCAGTATGTTTTGCTATCTTGTATGATTTAAGGTATGCCCTGCTTACTTATAGCTTCTCAAAACTCCATTTCTGAAATCTTTCTATGAAATATTGGTTGTTTTAGTTAAGTCAAATAGGTCTCGTTCGATCTTGCCCTTTGTCCATGCTGTTGAGGTTCCTATGATCTGGTAGGTCTGGTGATACCAAATGATAAGACAACATCAAACCACTTTGGGATCTTAGGATCTAGCCCTCCTGGACCCAGAGAGGGATCTCTCTATAAGGTAAAGAGATAATGTATCTTTAGAGGTCAATTTAAGGTGTTAGGCTAGTTATAGGGCACAAGGGTTGTTGTTTTGTTTTGTTTGTTTGTTTGGTTGAGAAATGTGAGAGAAAGGTCAAATTTAAGGTAAAGGAATGAGTAGAGAAGGATTTTGGCCATGGGGAGACAATTCAAAGAAAAGACAAGTTCATTAGGCAATGGGGTCATAAAAGGGTTTACTTGCAATTCAAATATCCGAAGGTTCTCAAAGGGCTAGTCATCTAAAACAGAGGATCTCTTAAGATGATAATATGGGATGAAACAATGAGGAACTGAAAGGGAATGACAAGGAAAACATTCTGAGGTGACCACTTCAGAGTGAATCTAGGGATATGGAATTCCTTAACCTCTATATTAAAACTCTTGATGAGGCTAACTCTGAAGACAACAATCCAGCAGTCCTCTTCACTAATTTCAGACAATAGAAAACATTTAAGTTTAACACAGAATGAGACCTAAGATCAGAGAAAGAATTTTAACCTTCTCTTCTTTTGGCATTCAACTCAAAGGGATCTTAGAAAAGCCAATTGTTGGAAAAGGAACCTAGTGGGGTAAGGCTAACTCTAAATCTTCCAGTTTCCTAATTCTTTCAGCTGAACCAAACAAGAACATCCAAGAAACAAACTCTAAATTCATACATCAATAAGCATGGACAGACAAAAATCTATGCTGGTTAAATTATAATGAATTTTTTCTAAGATACACAAATAGAAGAAAACATAAAGATAAGAGAGTGCAGGAAGCATTAGGGTACTTGCAGCAGTATATCCTAAGCTAAAATTATTGATTCTTATTAGAGAAAATGAAACATGATGTATAACAGAGGGAAAACAATAATAAAGATAGAACACATCACCACTGATTTAGATCAGGATCCAATGATCATGCTTGTCATATTAGAAGAGCAAAACCAATCACATACATTCTTTTCCAATAGCTTGGTATCATCCAGAAATCATCTCCCAGCCTATTTACAACTACTACTCACAGAACTCTATCTCAGTGAAACAGCTTACAATCAATGGCCAACCAACATTTACAATGTATTTCTTGTGAGTTCTTATAGATGACAGAGTGATAGTAGTGGTAGATAGAACTTAAATGATTCACTAACATAGAGGGAGAGGTGTCTATGAAGCCCATTTTGTCTTAATATCTTTACATTGACTTTAGTACCCTTTGGCTGAATCAGGGGCCTTCGACAGGTTGATAATAACTCCAAGGTATGTTCTTGAAGTACTCTCTGACTGTTGGTACTCTGTTTGTACTCTGAGACAAGAAAGGATGAAGATTTGACTTTCAAGTCTTCCATGCTTTGTAACTAATGCACTGACAACTTTTAGGACTTCTTGTCATAATAATAACTGTTATGGGCTTGATGAGGAATGGAGAATGCTGTGGGAACTTGTCCTTCTTAAGAAAAGAACATTATGTTGACATTAAAACATTGATAAGGCTTTTTTATGTGCTTTAGGCTTCATTAAGCCTTCTTGATCATTTTTAGGTCTACATTTTTGCCCTTATCCCTTAAAACACTGAATTATAAGCATTAAGTCTTCAATAATAGGCTTTAATCCTTTTAATCTCTCACTGATACACTTTGCCACTTCTTATGACCTGCTTGTGAATATACATGATATAGGGGCATTGGAGGGTTTGAATCAAGGTTTATAGCCCGATCTTCAATGAAAAACAAGCTATTAACCCTCTCTGGTGTCTTCCTCTACTACCTTTGGCTCTGGAACTGGCATTCTGTGCTCTATATCACCACAACCATGACTATGGGGACAAAACGAATTCACGACTTTTTGGCACCTGCAAAACACGATAAACATATTAAGAAATCCATGTGGGAGTGAGGACGGCTTCTTTGGAGGCTTAGGATGATGGAAGGGTATTGAGGGGAAAATGTGTACGCAGTGGAGAAATGGCAGAAAAACCATGGCGGGTAGTGAAAACAGGGCTGATGGGAGCTTGGGGCATCATGCATTGCAGACCGCTGGATTAGATCAGTTAACGATGATCTACGGTTGAGATTCATCGATGAAGTTATTTATAAGGTTAGATGGAGGAAAAATGGATGGAGGTGAGATTAGATTAGGGCCGTTATATTAGAACAGATCCACGGCAGAGATCACCCGATGGAGTCATTTGGGAGTATAGGTGAAAAACAAACGAAGGAGGATGTGATGCAATGTTAGTAGTTAGATCAGATCAATCAACGACTACGATTAAAAGGGAATTACGTTGTGGAGGGTGGTAAGGCATACAACCGGAATGGTTTTCGCATAGGCTCTGGGGTGGTATGTGGTTTTCCAAAAAAAATGCAATACCATACATTAACTGACACCTGTTCCACCTAAAACCACCCATTTTGCAAAAAATTTGGGCATTAAAATCTGGGCGTGAATTTTTTTTGAAACAGAATGCTAGCCATCAGATCATGATGTGTTGATCGGACGGTGTAAAAAACATGAGAACGGTCCAAAGGTGTGCTGGGTGGAAGAACTGGTGGGACCCTCATGACGTGTGATGGCTTGGCGCGCAAAGGAAAGGCATCGGTTCATTGCACTATGTCTTGATCGTTGGATTGCTGGAATGGATGATCAAGATTGAAGGATAGAGCATGAGTGTTTCAAGAAGGAGAGAAGGGTTGTATGGATGGGCGGAATGTGATGAAATTTGGGCCATTGGTTCTTGTGGATTCAACAGTCTAGATCCGTTTCAAAACTCTATGTTGGGGAATGAAAAGATGAATGGGGTCCGTCTTTCCTGACGGCCGTTGATCTGGTGTAGATCGACATTGTATATCCACTCAACTAAAAATGACAGGGAAGTGAGAAATCAAAGGGAAAAGGGTTTTAATTGGGGATTTCCTGGCTTTTTAGCGCATGGATTCAGAGCTTAGGTCACATGGAGGGAGGGCTAAAGTGAATAAGCCCTTGGGGGCTTAATTCTTAAAAATGAGCAGAGAGATGCTTTTTAGGCCTTTTAAAAGGATTTTGGGGATTTTTCAGCTTTTAAGAACCAGATTGTAGGGCTGGGGTTATATGAGGAAGGGGGCTATCATTATAAGCCCACAGGGGCTTAACTCTTTCATAGTGTAAAAAGGGTTTTTTAGGCCAAAAAACAGGGATTTTCAAGCCAAATGAGGGGTTCCGGTAGATGAAAGGAATGATTTTTTAAACCAAATAGAGGGAAATACATGGTTTAAAAGTGATTTAGGATGGTTTAGAGGTCAAAATGAAAATTACAGAGGGATTTTGTGGAGAGAATATGAATGAAAAATGGGGAATTTGTGGGAATGAAAAAGCAGTCTCTTTCACCAACAGTGAGGCTCATCAAATGGAAATAGCAGTGAAGATTTCTCCAAAGGACAGAAAACACATGAAGGCTTCAAGAATGAAATATTTTCAAGGGAAATGTTTCTTTTGAATACTTAGAAACATATTTAGCCACCTGTTTGTTATGCCAAAATTTTATAGGTGGCTAATAGTGGCTCCACATGGGGATGACATCTTCTTGAAGGTGTCAAGAATTTCAGAAACAATCTTTGAGAGTAGGCCAGATGCCTGATACTTGACCATCCTTCTTTTCTTTTTGATCAGCTGCTACACAATTGAAAGCATTATATCAGTAGCAATACTCTCCAAACAATCTACCTACCCATCTTACTGTCCTAACATTTTTTCTTTAAGGTGCATTTAGACTTGCAAACCTTCTTCATAATTATTTTTTATTGAAAGAAGAAAACTAATCTAATTCTACCCTTATTTCTCCATGAGACCAGATTAAATAGTTGGACTCATAAATTTCTCTACCTAAACTAATATCTGCTAGGATTAAGCTATCTGGCAAATTTCATTCTCTACATTCTAAAACAGAAATTGAAACACATCCAAACCAGGATTAGACTGTCTGGTTTGCTGTGGGTCCATGGCATAAAGACAGAATTCCCATGAACTGAAACTTTGCAGGAAATTTAAGCCAAAATTGTGAAGGCTTGCAATTTTGAAACTTTAAAGCATCCTTCTTTTTCTTTTGACTCAGGTTTTGAGCTTATTAGAGTCACCTTTTTCTTCATTTCAGCTCCTGATTTTGACCTTGTTAGAGATGTTTTCTTCTTTCCTTTACTGGTTCAAGTTTTTCAGCATGTTAGAACTAGCCTTTCACTTTCTCTGGCTCAGGTTTGATCTGATTTGAGCCAATATTTTAGTACTTCATAGGTTCAAGATTTGAGCTTGTCTAAACCTTTCTTCTTGCATATTTTTTTTATTTTTCTTTTTTCCAAACAAAAAAAAGCAATGGTATTTACAATGGAAGTGAAAACTTTAAAGATAAACTTCAGTAGTAGTAATGCTTGAGCATCCTGCCATTGACATGACCCCCAAACATATCTGTACCATCTAATTCTTGCAGAAAAAATGCATTGGGACCAATGGTAGATTGTATGATATAAGGGCCTTGCCATAAACTGTCAAAATTGTCATGCTTACCCTTATCTTCCCTTCTAGAGTACCATTTTAGTACCTTGTCCCCAATCTTGAAATCACAGGCCTTTGTTCTCTTATCAAACAACTTTTTGATGTTCTCTTGCACTTTCTGAGCTCTGTTGTCGACTTCTTCTCTTGTCTGTTGGAGATGTATGGTCTGATTGATCCTCCTTACCATGCTGTTTTCTTTTGAATGTATTTCTTGGACCAATCTTGTCACTGGTACTCCCAAACTAATAGGGAACACTACATCTGCTCCATAAACAAGCTGATAGGGAGACATTCCTATGGATATCTTTGTTGCAACCTGTCTGCCCATAAAGCATGCACCAACTTGTCATGCCATGATTTTTTATTATCTTCAAGCAACTTCTTGATGATGGTCACCAAAATTTTATTTGATGATTCTGCTAGCCCATTGCCTTGAGGGTAATAAGCAGTAGAATGACCAAGTGCAATCTGATACCTGTGAAAAAATTCAATCATATTTTTGGAACCAAATGCAGCATCATTATCAGTGATAATTTTCTTAGGGCAGCCAAATCTAGATAGGATATGGTCTTCAAGGAATTTTATAATAATAGAGTCTGTGGAATTCGTAGAAGGGATGGCCTCTATCCATTTGGTGAAGTAGTCAGTGGCTATGAGTATCCATCTATGTTGGGTAGATGAAGCAGGATGGATCTCCCCTATGAAATCTAGACCCCACTGTTGAAAAGGAGCTTCAACAATGATTGGTTGTAAAGGTAGAGGAAGGAGTTTTCTTTTTCCCTCAAAAATTTGACACTTGTGGTAGACAACTATCATCTTGTGGACATCTTGGAATAGGGTGGGCTAGTAATAGCCAGCTCTAAGGATTTTATCGGCAGTGGTTTTCTCGTAGAGATGGCCTCCACATTCACCTTCATGGAACTCATGCTTGATTCTCTCTGCATCAACTTCAGGCAAACATTTAAGCAAACCATTGGCATTTTTCCAATATTAAATTTCATTCAAAATGAAATAATTCCTAGCTTTCAACTTTAAAAACATTGCCTTTGTCTTAGATAAATCAGGAGGAGCATTGAGATTTGTAAGCACATACAAGATATCAGCATACCAAGGTGAGTTTTGGAACTGCTCTTCAACAGTGGGAGCAGGCAATCTTTCATGTTCATCCAATGAATCTACCATATTTATGTCAAGGGCTTGTAAGTTGGATTTAGCCATCAATTATGCTAAGCCTTGACCCTTGATGAGTTTAGTGGGTTTGATCTCTAAATCATACTCTAGTATCATAGCAATCCACTTGCCTCTTTTACTATCTGGATCTTGTGACAAAATATCTTTTACCAATATATTAGGCACAAAGGCAATAATATGAGAATGTAAAATATACACTCTGAAATCTTTCAAGGCCTTTGCCAAATCATAGGCTTGTTTTTCCATGATATTATATTTCAGAGGTGCATCTATTAATGCCTTACTGAAAAATGCAATTGGCTGCTCTTGTGCCTTTGGATTTTTCTGCAATAGGACAACAGCCACAATATGTTTTGATGCAAATGAGAATATAAGGAAATATTTAGAAAAATCTGGGCTGATGAGAATCGGTGCTCAGGTGAGTGCATGTTTTACCAGTTCAAAAGACTTCTTGGCTTCTAGGGTCCATTTAACTCCTACTTCTTTTTTAAGCATGTTTGTCATGTTTCTAAGGAGTTCTGCTAGGTTGGGTATAAACCTCCTCAAGAAATTAATTTTCCCAATAAAGGACTACAATTCCTTGATGTTTCTTGGGTGGCTAATCTGCAATATTTCCTCAATTCTCTTTGGGTCTATTTTAATTCCCTTTTCAGATATAATGTGACCAAGAAGTTTACCTTCTTGGAGACCAAACACTATCTTTTTGGGATTTAGAGATAGCCCAAACCTCCTACACTTTTAAAAGACCCTTCTCAAATGTTTAAGGTGCTCTTCATCATTTTTGGAATAGACTGTAATGTCATCAAGATAAATTACAATGAAGTACCCTATTTCTTTGGAGAATGCAATGTCCATGGATCTTTAAAAGGTGGCACCAACGTTCATTAATCCAAAAGGAATTTTCACATACATGAAAGTGCCCCAAGAAGTGGTGAAGTTTTTTTTAAGTTGATCTTCTAGGAGTACTAAGACCTGGTTATACCCTGAAAATCCATCTAATAGAGAAATCCTCTTAGACCCGAATACCTTTTGTAGGATGTGTTCCATTTTGGGCAAGGGGTAATTGTCCTTTAAGGAGGCTCTGTTTAAGTTTCTAAAATCAACGCACAGCCTAATTTCTCCTGTCTTTTTCCTTATAGCCACTAGGTTAGATACCCAATCTGAAAACCTCACAGGGACTATGATTCCAGCCTCATACATTTTCTTAATTTTCCTTTCTACCAGAGGCAATTGTATAGGGTTGATTCTACGTAGCTTTTGCCTAAAAGGTTTCTAGTTTTCTTTCAATGGAATCTTATGTTGGATGATCTCTGTGTCATAGGCCTTCAAATCCTCATAACTCCAAGCAAAGACATCAACAAATTCTTTAAATAAATCGATGTATTTCTGTTTGATATGTGCTGGCAAAGTTTTAGACAATTTGATCATTTTAGGCTTATCTTTGCTGCCTATATTGCATTCTTCAACATCAGATTTAGTGTGTTCTATAGTGGGCTTCTTTGCAACATCATTAAAATAAAAGAGCTCTTCAAGAGGTGCTAGTCCTCTTGGTATGTTTTTGTCTTTGGACTGTAGTACATCTATGTCTTCTTTATCTGTTTTCATGTATTCTTCTGTTTGGTTCTAAAATTCTCAGGTCAGCATGTTTATTTCTGTAGTAGGGGATGTTTTTTCTTCATCAAGGGGATCTTTATCTAGACAGTTTTCATTAGACTTAGAGTCTGAATCAAGTAATTCAAACTCATTCCTGTAAAGCAAGAAATCCTCTATATCTGTACATCACCCTCAAAGACTTGCCAATATTTTTCATTATCTGATCGCTGGTCTATATTTTGTTTGAACAATGATCTATTTGTCACTAAGTGGTCTGCGAAATGAACTAGCGACCTGACCAATCCATTTGCAAGTATGTTTTGACTTCTAGGGGACAAACACAAGCTCGTGTTCTACAAATGTTTTCAAAATATCACGGCATCATTCCTATATGCCCTTAATCTAGGATGTTTAGTAGTGTACTCTCCATTTACTTTTTGATGACTAGTTCTTAGTCTCCATGGACAACTATCCTCTTAGCTCCTAGTTTTTTCAATAGATGAAGTCCTAAGAGGAGAGCTTCATACTTTATGTTATTTGTGCATTTGAAATCTAGCTTGAAGGCATGACTCTCAACATAATTGTTTTCAATATTGTGCAACCATACTAGAGATTTGCATTCCTTTTAGTACAAGACCCATCAAAATTCATGCTCCATAAAGGGTCGTTTAAATTTGTTCAATTTCACCCTTAATGTCTTCTTGATTCTTGAGGTTATCAGGCGATGGAAATTTTCTCTGCGGTCTTGGTTCTTATTTTCTAATTACCGTAGATTGTTCATATGTTTCTCCTTTGTGTTCCTCGTGTTGTTGTCATTATGTTAATATTTGTGGCCTCTACTCTATTGTTTAGTTTTATTCTCTAGCTTTGCTCCTCTGTAAACTCATCATTATAAAGGATAAAAGAGTCTAGATATGTATGGACGAGTAAAGAGGGGAATTCTAGGTTTCTCAGTGCCATCACCATGAATTTCGTGTGTGCTTCCCTATATAATCTTCTAGTCGGCATATGTCATGTCCATTTGCATTATACATTGCTCTTTGGCACCCCATGATCTTGATAGCAACATGCCATATTTAGGAGGTACATCCACTACTACATCCATTACCATGCACTTGGCTTGGATTTGGGTCAAATTCACACGAGAGATCTTTAATCGGGCCCAAGGCACTTCACTCTGCTAGAGTCAAAAGAATATAAATCCTTATAAGGTCTTGGTTATCTCTAGGCATAATCTTTCCATTATCGGTTTGGGCATGAGGTTGTGTGAAGCCCGAGTCATGCATAGCATTATGTAGGATTTTTTCATGGATATTTAGACTAAGATAAAAAGGAGGCACTACTCCTTCACGAAATTTTCCTTCAATTTTTGGGCCAAAGAGAGTCGGTTGATCATCATTTAAGTTGACAGAATCACTTTGTTTTCTCCTAAGTTTAAAGCTTTAAAAATTTGAAATTTATACACATCTTGGGTGGCCAATTCAATAGAGGTACATAAATTTTGATTTTGGAAATCTCACTTTCTATTGAAAGGAGCGACTCTTTGAAAGGCTCAATTTTGTTTTGTTGGTCACTACTTTATTGGAAGAATCGGCTTGTGATTCTCGGTATGTACATTATTTGAAAGCGTTTTATCGGGAGCATTAGCTACAATGTTAGTGTTGTTGGTTTCTTGACTTGGTTTATCGGTGGGTTGGGTACTCTTAGCCTTGGTTTTACCGAACTTTCGGTTGTTGTTTTGGTATTTTAGCGATTTCTTTAGGAGTATTTTAGGCCTTTTCTTGATAGTGACCTCGAGGTTTTTGTTTGGAAGTTTAGGGTTCTTTTTTACGAGATCATATTTTCTCGATTTGCATGATGGAATTCTCGAATCCTAACTCTATATTCTTCGGATTATAACCCTTCGTCATCCCAATGTGTGTATGAGGTCGGTTTGTCTTTTGAGGAAAAGGTGTGATATTGGTTATCCACTTCCACAATGTTTATGGTAGTTCCCTCGGCTCTTCTATTATTCCCTCATCCTCATCGGAAATTTTCTTGCAATGGAGGTATGACTTGTGGTCGAGTCCCTTTGTCTATTAGGAGGTGTTTCTCCTAAAGTTTTAGTTCTAGTTTTGAGTCGATTTCTGTCGATTATTGACTTGGACATACATTTTCTCCATCATTTTTTATAGCCTATTTATGTTTTTGGCTAGATCATCAACTTTGGATTCGAGATGTAGAAGCTATGGTGTCTTCCCATAGGTTACCTTCTTTTCAAACCTCATCCTAGCTCTTTTTTCAATTAAGTTTGCTTCTACACTCATAGCTCCTTTACGCATGTCTTATAATGTGTTGTAGTCTCTCTCCCTTAGTTGATAGGCCATATCGGCATCAAAACCTTCAAGATATTTCACTAAGGCCATGCCTTGGGGAGGTTTCATGTGAGTTGGAAGAGCATTGTAGCACAACATTAAATCTAGTGGAGTAATCATGAACACTCTCTCCCCGATTTATTTTAAGATTCTTATACTCTTTAGTATCCGTAGAGGTTTCTTTTGATTTCCGTTTGTTTATGAAAGTTTGATGTAAAGAGAGAAGATCATGGATGCTATTCGGAGTTAAGCCTTTAAACCACTTCTTTACTTCTCCTCCTAAACTTTGAGCGAAGATTCTCATCTTAATGGTATCATCTTCTATTTCGATGTAATCAAAAGCATCTTCCATCCTATCTCACATGATGTTGAGATGTGGTGGATTCTTTACCATGAAATGAGGAATTTTAGAGCCGATAGTCATTGGGTAAAGGAGCTAGAGGTGTGGCAACACTAGGGGAGCATACCATGTCCATGATAGTGTTTTGTGGAGGTAAAGGATTGGCTTGAGCGCACGTATATGGATGGCATAAATGTTTGGACCAACAACAAGCTGTTGAGATTTAGGGTGAGAGAGACCCCGATTATGAATGAAGTGGATATTAGGAGGTGTTGATGGAGGAGTTTCTCTATCCCTAATATGTTGACCACTATGTGGTGGTGAACTTGGAGGCTCAAAGTATGTACGATCTAATACCTTTGAATGACTTAGTTCTTGGTAAGTTACTTGGTCATTCTATGTCAAATTGAGTATCGGTAGAGCACAAGGTTTTCGGAGTCTTGCGAGTTAGCTCTATGGAAGGGTCGACAATGGTTGGATCCATAGATGTGCAGACTTCCAAAAAATGCTTTCGAGTTATCAACTATTTTAGGAGGATTTGGATCGAGGATAAGCTCTAGTATGGATTGTTCTTGAAGCATATGTTAAGTTTCGATCCAAAAGGAGAAATTAGGCTAGATATGACAATATTTAAGAGGAAATATATCCTTAAACAAAAACTTAATCCTCGAGATTTTCCTTTAGTATGGATGATGTTGTAATGAAAGCGGGTCTCCCATTGGATTCTTAGAAAACATAGATAATCGGCAAACCTCTCGATCACCAATGAAGTCTTTTGGTCATTTAGGAACGTGGGTCGCGAATGAAGGGTTTAAAGTTCTTCAAGAATAGATTTACTGTCCACCATAGTGATTAACTTACCAAGATCAAGGCTAATTTGTCTTCTTTGAGTTTTTAGATATGTTTTAAGGAGTGTTTTACTTAAAGCTTCCATAGTGGAGTCACCATTATGTTGGGGTTCCTATGATTTGGTAGGTACGGCAATACCAAATGATAAGACAACATCAAACCAATTTTGGATCTCAAGATCTAGCCCTCCTGGACCCGAGAGGGATCTCTCTACAAGGTAAAGAAATAATGTATCTTTAGAGGTCAATTTAAGGTGTTAGGCTAGTTATAGGGCACAAGGGTTGTTGTTTTGTTTGGTTGAGAAACATGAGAGAAGGGTCCAATGTAAGGTAAAGGAATGAGTAGAGAAGGATTTTGGCAATGGGGACAATTCAAAGAAAACACAAGTTCATTGGGAAATGGGGTCATAAAAGGGTTTACTTGCAATTAAAATATCCAAAAGGTTCTCAAAGCTAGTCATCTAAAATGAGGATTTCTTAAGATGATAGTATGGAATAAAACAATGAGGAAATGGAAGGGAATGATAAGGAAAACCTTTCCAAGGTGACCACTTCGAAGTGAATATAGGGACAGGGGATGCCTTAACCTCTATGATTGAAACTCCTAATGAGGCTAACTTCGAAGACAACAATCAATCAGTCCTCCAGACTACTTTCAGACAATAGAAAACATTTAAGTTTAACACAGAATGAGACCTAAGATCAGAGAAATACTTTTAACCTTCTCTTCTTTTGGCATTCAACTCAAAGGGATCTTAGAAAAGCCAACTGTTGGAAAAGGAACCTAGTGGGACAGGGCTAACTCTAAATCTCCCATTTTCCTAATTCTTTCAACTAAACCAAACAAGAATATCCAAGAAACAAACTCTAAATTCATACATCAGTAAGCATGGACAGACCAAACTCTATGCTGTTTAAATTATGATGAATTTTTTCTAAGATACACAAATAGAAGAAAACATAAAGATAAGAGAGTGCAAGAAGCATTAGGGTACTTGCAGCAGTATATCCTAAGCTAAAATTACTGATTCTTATCAGAGAAAATGAAACATGATGTATAACAAAGGGAAAACAATAACAAAGATAGAACACATCACCACTGATTTAGATCAAGATCCAATGATCATGATTGTCATATTAGAAGAGAAAAACCAATCACATACATTCTTGTCCAATAGCTTGGTATCATCCAGAAATCATCCACCACCCTATTTACAACTACTACTCACAGAACTCTATCTCAGTGAAACAACTTACAATCAATGGCCAACCAACATTTACAATGTATTTCTTGTGAGTTCTTATAGATGACAGAGTGATAGTAGTGGTAGATAGAACTTAAATGATTCATTAAAATAGAGGGAGAGGTGTCTATGAAGCCCATTCTGTCTTAATATATTTAGATTGAATTTAGTACCCTTTGGCTAAAAAGGGGGCCTTCAATAGGTTGATAATAACTCCAAGGTATGTTCCTGAAGTACTCTCTGACTGTTGGTACTCTGTTTCTACTCTGAGACAAGAAAGGATGAAGATTTTCCTTTCAGGTCTTCCATGCTTTGTAACTAATGCACTGACAATTTTCAGGACTTCTTGTTAGAATAATAACTGTTATGGGCTTGATGAGGAATGGAGAATGTTGTGGGAAATTGTCCTTCTTAAGAAAAGAACATTTTACTGACGTTAAAACATTGATAAGGCTTGTTTATGTGCTTTAGGCTTCATTAAGCCTTCTTGATCATTTTTAGGTCTACATCTGTGTCCTTATCCCTTTAAACACTGAATCATAAGCATTAAGTCTTAAATAATAGGCTTTAATCATTTTAATCTCTCACTAATACACTTTGCCACTTCTTCTGACCTGTTTGTGAATATATAGGATATAGGGGCACTGGAGGGTTTGAATCAAGGTTTATAGCCCGATCTTCAATGAAAAACAAGCTATTAACCCTCTCTGGTGTCTTCCTCTGCTACCTTTGGATCTAGAACTGGCATTTTGTGCTCTATATCACCACAACCATGACTGTGGGGACATAACGAATTCACGACTTTTTGGCACTTGCAAAACAGGATAAACATATTAAGAAATCCATGCGGGAGTGAGGATGGCTGCTTTGGAGGCTTAGGAGGATGGAAGGGTATTGATGGGATAAGGTGTACGCAGTGGAAAAATGGCAGAAAAACCATGGCGAAAGGTGAAAACAGGGCTGATGGGAGCTTGGTGCATCATGCTTTGCGGACCGTTGGATTAGATCAGTTAACAATGATCTACGGTTAAGATTCATCGATGAAGTTATTTATAAGGTTAGACGGAGGAAAAATGGATGAAAGTGAGATTAGATTAGGGCCATTAGATTAGAACAGATCCATGGCGGAGATCACCTGATGGATTCATTTGGGGGTATAGGTGAAAAAAAAATGAAGGAGGAAGCGATGTAATGTGGGCCATTAGATCAGATCAATCAACGGCTACGATTAAAATGGAATTACACTGTGGAGGATGGCAAGGCAGAAAACCAGAATGGTTTTCATGCCGGGTTTGGGTTGGTATGTGGCTCCAAAAAAAATGTGATACCATACATTAATTGACACCTGTCTCACCTAAAACCGCCCATTTCGCAAAAAAATTGGGCATTAAACTCTGGGCATGAAAATTTTGTGAAACTGAATGTCAGTCGTCAGATCATGGTGTGTTGATTGGACAGTGCAGAAAATGTGAGAACGGTCCAAAGATGTGTAGGGAAAAAGAACTGGTGGGACCCTGATGATGTGTGATGGCTTGGCGGGCAAAGGAAAGGCATCGGTTCATCGCGGTATGACTTGATCGTTGGATTGCTGGAATGGACGATCAAGATTGAAGGATAGAGCGGGAGTGTTTCAAGAGGGAGAGAAGGGTTGGATGGATGGGCAGAATGTGATGAAATCTGGGCCATTGGTTCTTGTGGATTCAATGGTCTAGATTCGTTTCATAACTCTATGTCAGGGAATGAAAAGATGAACAGGGTCTGACTTTCCTAACGGCCGTTGATCTGGTGCAGATCGACGGTCTATATCCACTCAACTCAAAATGGCGGGGAAGTGAGAAATCAAAGGGAAAATGGTTTTAATTGGGGGTTTCCTGGCTTTTTAGCGCCTAGATTCTGAGCTTAGGTCACATGGAGGGAGGGCTAAAGTGAATAAGCCCTTGGGGGCTTAATTCTTAAAAATGAGCGGAGAGATGCTTTTTAGGCATTTTAAAGGGATTTTGGGGATTTTTTGGCCTTTAAGCACCCGATTGTGGGGCTGGGGTTATATGAGGAAGGGGGATATCATTATAAGCCCACAGGGGCTTAACTCTTTCATAGTGTAAAAAGGGTGTTTTAGGCCAAAAAACATGGATTTTCAAGCAAAATCAGGGGTTTTGGTAGATGAAAGGGATGATTTTTTAAACCAAATAGAGGGACATACATGGTTTAAAAGTGATTTAGGATGGTTTAGAGGTCAAAATGAAATATTACAGAGGGGTTTTGTGCAGGGAATATGAATGAAAAATGGGAAATTTGTGGGAATGAAATGGAGAAAATGGAGGCCTTTTTAAAGCAATCTCTTTCACCAACAGTGAGGCTCATCAGATGGAAATAGTAGTGAAGATTTCTCCAAAGGACAGAAAACACATGAAGGCTTCAAGAATGAAATATTTTCAAGGGAAATGTTTCTTTTGAAGACTTAGAAACATATTTAGCCAACTGTTTGCTATGCCAAAATTTTATAGGTGGCTAACACATGCTTGCCAACTTATTTCAGAGTTCCCTATAGCTCAAGTTATGCTATTTAGGATTCCCCCCTTCATATATTGAGTTGTTTGTTTATATTATTTGTCTTCCCAATAGCTGAAGATGATTTTATAGAGTTAGATGTTCTTATGCTTCTATGTATCGTCGGATTATTTATCTTTCATATGTGTCAGTTTGAGTTTTATTCATAGAGATTTATGGTTTGCCCTACCTCATGAATACTTGATTTAAAACTATATATGTTTAAGATCTCTTTGTCTTTCAAAAACTTAATGTTCATTTCACTTCATTTTCACCCAAATAATCCATTTACCTTGACTAAATCGGCCCTGTAGTAATACCTTGTCCACCATTTAGACAATCCTGGCTTTATATGACCCCATAGCCCTGTTGATTTGATGAAATCTCTTTCTATTTGTCATTTTTGATCATTTTACCTCAAAAACCAAAAAAACAAACCAAAATATACTTAACAACTAGCCTAAAAACAAACATACGAAGCGAGCAAGTTCACATCCTTCACATAATAGAGAGAGCCCTCTCCGAGTCTAGGAAGGCTAGGTCCTAGGACTCCAAAGATTGGTCTGATGTTTACCTGTCATTTTGTTTACCAATCTACCAAATTATAGGACTCCAACATAATGGCGATCACGGTGGGACCTCTGAGTACATAGTTGCCTGAATACCTCATACAAGCTTAGTTAGACTTAGAAATATCAGTGAATCTGCTTCCACATCACCACACTGACATACTGGTGACTGCGGTGGAAAAATTAAATACATAAACAACCTAACAAGCCTTGGTAGACTCATTAGTCCTTCTATATAAAAATCAAACAAACAACCTATAAATTCATTTAAAATTAGACTCTCTTTGTTTCAGCACCTTAGCTAAGTGATGAATCAAATATAGGACACTTTTACAAAGCAGGCTGCATATAAAACTCTGTAAAAATCCTCACAAAAACATCCCTGATTGGTTTCTATTAGTCATTGGTGGTGGACCATAAAAATTTGTCTTTACAAGAAAATAACATTCACCTGGTGACTCCACTAGCCTCTAGTAGGCCTAATACTCCATTTAAACCAAAAAAAAATTCCATAAGCATGATATCATGTTGACTTACCTTTCCAATCACAAAGATCATGATGCAGCCTCTGAAATCAGTGACAAATTAAGTACTACTTAGGAATTCAGAAATTTTCATCAAACATAAAAAATCAGCAGAATAGCCTAAAAACAGAACTATAGCTTTCTCAACATCCTAGCAAACTGTTGATCTAATTTTTAGAGCACTCTTACAAGTTTTTTCATAAAATTTTTCTAAAAAAAAGAATTTCCCTAAAAAACACCTTTGTTAGTATTGGTGGTGGACCATAAACTTCAAAGCATCCACCTGGTGACCCCACTAGCCTTCAGTTAGTTTTAAAACTTTACTAGCATCTGTAAGACTCTTAGAGAAGACAACCATCCAAAAAACAATCACAACTGTCATCCTCTCTAAATTTTGAATTTGAAATCTGGCTTCACGAAGAATTAATACCAGATCTCATCCAGACCTAAATCCTCCTATCATAGTTGATGACCCAGAAATATTTTGTGGCAAACCTCTAAAACTGGTAACTTAGCTACTGATATGACCATTCACAAATCAAGCTCTGTACCCAAACATCTTACATCCTTACAAGATCCCCAGTTTGATTTGTGCTCAGCAAAAAGCCTTTTTAGAAACAAGTCACAAAGTAGAATCAACCTTGCTGATCTTCAGCGCTTAGATTTGCAGTAGAATCCTAGCACAGAAGCCTCACCCACTACACCACCCTATTTCCAGCTTCTCCACCACTTCGGCTCTTTTCACCCCAAATCTGCTCAAAATCAGTCTACAAGTCCAGGTACTTCCATCCCACCCATTCAAAACACCATTGTGCAAATCACCTCATCCCATAATAAATATCCTCATACTGTAAATCTAGCATCAGCTCCCATCATGGTGGCCTGGTATGAACCCTTAGTGTTACCACAACTTTGGTACCTTTGCAAAATGATTATCAATCCAGAATCCAACATTTCATCGGGGCTGAGGCTACTACTGCCCAACAACATGTAGATAGAATCAATGATGCTTTTGACTATATGGAAGTAGAATATGAAACCATAAAGATGAGAATGTTTTCCCAAAGCCTAGGAAAAGAAGCCAAGAAATGGTTTAAAAACTTGGTTCCTAATAGTATACATGATCTCCCATCACTCTACCAAAATTTTATAAACAAATGGGAAGTCAGGAAAAACCACATCCAAATCCTTTCCGAATACAACAATCTTAAAAGGAATATGGGGGAAAGTGTTCAATACTATTGCACTAGGTTCAACAGTGTCTATAATGCCCTTCCGCCTCACATGAAACCTCCACTTGGCCTAGCACTAACAAAATTTCCCGAAGGTTTTGATCCAGATATGACATACCAATTAAGAGAAAGAGACCCCGGAACTTTAGAAGAAATTCAAAAGATAGATTTTAGAGCCGAGGCCAACCTAGCCGAGAAAAGAGCTATGATGAGATCGGAAAAGAAAGTCACTTACCGAGATGAGACCATACCTTCCATTTCCTCTTTAGATTCCAAAATAGACAACCTGGTTAGAACTATGGAGAGTATGCTAGAAAGAATAAATCTAAGTTAAAGGGCACCTCCCAGAGACAACCAACCAAATCCTCAGAATAGAAACCGGAATCAGAAATTTAGAAGATACCCACCTTAAATCAAACCAAGGGAGAATCATCAACAAATCAGGCCATATTTCTAAGAAAACTATGTTGATGAGGTAGAAAGAGATATTGAACCACTGCATGAAAGTCACTTAAACTTGATAGGTTTCGATAACGAGGGTGAGGTTTTTCTCACAGAAGAAGAACACGTTTTATTCTCCTCAAACTAAAATTAAACAAATTATGAGGACCCTGAAGATCCCAAAATGGGATTACAAAACGCCATAATGGAAGTTCATAGGAAATATGATCTTAGGAGTAAGAAAAACCAAGAAAAATCTAAGAAAGGTAGCTCAGACACTGCTGTTACAAAAGCCCCCAATACCATTCTTAAAAGAACAGTAGATAGTAACAAAATCATGGCTAAGAAGACTGATCAAAACAAAGACAAAACTGGCCAGGAAAAGCTTGATCTTGACTATCCTAGTACCTCTACTAAGATCCTCGAAACAACTGTATTGAACAAAACCCCAAATCAAAATCAGTAAATTAAGAATATAGAAAAAGTAATGGCTGAGAAAACTGAAGCAAATATATCTAAACTACAAGTACCCTTCAATTTTGAAGGGGAAATTGCCAAAATTAAGATCACCATGCCTCTCACTGAACTTATTGCCCAAATCTCATATAAATCTCAAGTGATAAAGGTCCTAAACATAAGAAATGATGCAGATACTTTACACCTAGCTGATGATACCCTTAAGGTATTGTTTGGACCAAAAATAGAAGGAAAATATCAAGAAGGAACCACCCCTCCTTTTTACATTAGTCTGAATATACATGACCAAATCCTACATAATTCCATGCTAGATTCTGGAGCCTCTCACAATATCATGCCGAAAGTAGTAATGGAAAGATTAGGCCTAGAAATAATGAAACCTTATAAAGACTTATATTCGTTTGATTCAAGCAGAGTCAAATGTCTAGGCCTGATAAAATATCTTTGTGTCAGTTTGGCACAAGTACCTACAAAACACCTAGTCATGGACATAGTGGTAGCAGACATTCCTCCCAAGTACGGAATGATTTTATCCAAATATTGGGGGGCCAAGCTCCAAGTAAATATTCAACTAGATATGTCTTACGCCACCATTCCTATTTTTAACCAGACAAGAAGATTGTACTGAGAATCACACATGAAGTATATGGTTAGCAATCAAGAAATACCAGACGACATACCTCTTTATTCTGTACATTCAGACCTTAATTCTTTCATTTTACATATTGATGAGGACATTGATAAACATATAGGTAAAGTTGAAGAAAATCTAGGACCATTGCATTAGGCACACTAGCTTCTCTATGATGAGCTAGATACTCAAAACTGTCATGACTCGGAACAATTGTATCCTGATGAAAAATAATCTGATGTTCTAGACATAGAAAATAAAACCTCAAAAATAGAAAACATCTTACACTTTCAAGCAAGTTGCTCAAACCAATTACAAGCCTAAAAAATACAATCGGAACATTTTCCCAATACAGAGGTGCTAAAGAACTTACATAGAGCAAAAATCTTTGGAAATCAAGGCCAAGAAAGCCTTATGTTCTTACCATATCTAAATACTTGGCCATCTTAAGGATTTACCCCCCCCAAATAAAAATTTAACTATTGCAAATGCTTCTGTAGGTCTGGGAAAAATGTCGGACAAAGATAATATGGGGGAATGTGATAAAAGTAGTCTTGGAGAACCTTAACTGATTTAACTAGCTAAAATTGTCATTACACTAGAAATTGAGAAGTGCTAGGATACACAAGATTCTTCAAGATACTAGTACATGTCGAGAGAATAGCTCAAAACACCATGACATAGCCATAATTTCCAAAATTCACTCTTACAAAAGGGAACACAAAAATCTTGATCGGGCATTAACACTTAAGAAGAAAACAACTGGTTACAAGATATGTGTAGATTTTAGAAACATAGATAAACACTCCCTAAACAACACTCATATCCTTCCAAAAATAGGTCATACCACACAGAAGCTAGGAATTTCTAACCATGTGTCCTTGCATGATAATATTTCAGGATATCGTCAGCTAATTCCTCTTCAAAGCAAACAGCTCAAAGATTTTTTCAAATACACTGGAAGCAGTTTCAAGTTCAAACCCAGTTTTTCAAAACTGCAAGACACCAGGGACATGTTTTAGAGAACCATGTTTCTAGTACTAAAATTATTTACTATAATGTACCTTGATGATGTCATCATCTATTTTTAAAATGACAAAGAATATCTGTATTACCTAAAGAAGATGTACAACAAAGGCAGGAGTGGAAATAAAAGGTATAAGGAAAAACAACAAGCAAACACAGGGTTTTTTAAAGATTCTTGCAAGAACCCTTATGTTGTGCTTACAAGAGAAAATTTTCCTGATTTTTCTTTTCAAGAACTAAGTGGACCAAGAGCATCAGGCGATCCTTTTGAAGATAAGATGCTCAAATTCCACTGTTATCAAGAGTTCTAGTTGTTACTCATTGTACATATTTTATTTGAAGAAATAAATCAGAATGCAGAAAATACAAAAACAACAAAAAAATAGAAAAAGAGGGCAGTCTTAAAGCAACAGTAAAGCCCCATGTTCAAAAAATGGTCATGCTGAAAGTGTGCAAGTCTAAATGCCACTACTAGTGCTCAAAAGATGTCTTGTTTAGTTATCTAGCCTAATCATAATTGAGCATGTTTTAAATTGATTGCTGATAAGTTAGTAAAAAAGAATGATAGTCAAAATCTAAAATCTTGGCTTATCAAAGAAAGTATATTAGGAAGAAAAGATGCTGGTTCCACACGCTCAAAACAAAACCAAAGAGTAAAATAGGGATGAAAAGCAAATTATGTATCTTAGCCCTGATTTTTCTAAATCTCATTTTGTGAAAAATAATTGTTGTGTGTAGCTTGTCTTTATGCCATAAACACATGATAAATCAGACTACCTAATCCTAATCTGATCATTTTTCAATTCCAAGTTTTAGTCTAACAAATCAAATCCTGTCAAACAGCTTAATCTTGACAGTTGATCTAGTATAGGGAAAGAAATAAGGGAGTTCATTAGTTTAATATGGACTCCCGGAAGATATAAGTGTAGAATTAGATAGTGTTTTTTTTTTCAAAAAATATCATGTCAAAGGGTTTTCCAGTCCAAGTGCACCCAAAGAAGAAAAAATGTTAGGCAAAATAGCTGGGTAAGTAGAGATGAGGTTGATGCTAATCATGCTGTCAGTTTGTCAGAAAGCATCATTTTCAGGAAAAGCATCAACAAAAAGAGAAATATGCACCAATGGATGAGGAAATGGTATTCATAAGCCAGAGATCTGCAATTCTGGACACCTCTCAAAAAGGAGCTGCCCTCCCCAAATGGAGCCACTCTTAGTCATCAGTATTTTTGACTGTTTTGATGACTATATTCCTTGCCTAGGTTTTCTAGAAACAGTCAATTTTTCCTCTAGAAAACCCCTCAGATAAAATTTTATCTTTTTCCTCTCTTAAAGACTATGTTAGAAGTGGTCATCAAGTTTCAGTCTTGATAAAACTTCCCTGTCCATAACTGTCATAATCCTTGTACCTTTGACTAGTCAAAATCCCCTGTTTTCACGCAGCTCACTGTCAAACATAGGAAAATGTTGTCTCCTCCCCTCTCACTGATTAAATATCCATTTTATGACCTGACTATGTCTAGGAAACCCTTTAGAAGTCATGACAAAGTGTCAAGGTTTAGGTGATGGTGTTTAGGGTAAGTATCCTAAAAAGAATATCTCTAGTCAAAAACTGTTCTCAATATTAGTCAGCCATCCTCTCTTCTTATTTAAAAAAACAAAACCCTTGTTTACCCCTAGGTCACACACCATCAAAATGGTCACTGTGTTTTTGTTTCATCAAAACTCAGAAAGTCAATCCAGGAAGAAACAGAGTAGGAAGGTCCTATGTCTGAAGAAAGTAATCAAGTGAAATTTTAAAAAATTATCATCCTGATACCTCAGAAAAGGTCTCCAATGGTCAAAGACATTTTATCAATGCATCTCTGCAGGGGTGCTAGGATAGATGACATTAAGCAGTTCTGAACAAAGGGACACTTCAAGGAAAGTTTTCAAAGCTAGAACAGTTGATTGTTGGGAAATAAAGAAAATGCAGATTTCAAAGAGAAATGAAACCTCTAGGATTCATCGCTGCAAACTCAAAGCACCAAGAAAGTCAAAGAATCAGCCATCATGGAAAAATCAGTACAAAGGTGGGAATTTACTGCATCTAGCACTTCATGTCAACTCACAATGGCATTTTCACATTTTTCCTAGACATATGGGCACAGCTCGGAAAAATAGTCTTATGAGACTAGGTATGTTAGTTCTCTGGAAAAATACTTCCAACAGTTAGGCATCAAAGTGAAAGGATATAAAAAGGGAACAACTGCCTTTTTTATACTCCTATAGCCTAGAATCTAAACTATTAAAGACTCTGTCATCACAAAGGAAGCTAAAGCTATTGCAAAAGAAACTTAACCTAAGAGACACAAGCAGTTATGTTGGAGTTTGAAATATCTTACCTGTTCACCATCTTCACAGAAAATTTCTACAAAGAAACCTGTCTCATGCAGATTGATAAACGATAAACCATTTGAATTGCCTCCTTCAATGATAAGAATATGGCAATCACTTTTGTTTATTAAGTGCCTCCTTCAATAAAAAGTAGATGGCAATCACTTGTGGTTATGAAATGCCTCCTTCAATGATAAGCAGATGGAAATCACTTGTTTTTATGAGGTGCCCCCTTCAATGATGATAAGAAGTGGGTATAAATAGTTATGTTTAAATTACCTCCTTTAGTGATAAGTGGACATAGGGCACAAGGTTTATTTTTCAAGAGAGGCTTCATTCAAATCATGAGTAGATGGCCTAAATAGTTTATGTCTAACAAACCTCAGTCAAGGATGATGAGCAAAGGGCATGACACAAAAAATTTGTGTAGAAGACTAAAAGATTCATTTCGAAAATAGAGACCAGGCCTAAGATTTATTTAAAGGGCCTCCTTCATTTAAAATAACAGAGAGTCAAAAGTTTATAGAGACTACCTTAAAAAGCCAAAAAGTGGCATCTCCTTCATCCATGAGTAGAGGGTACTTACAATTGGTAAAATGTCCTCTTTCCTAAAAAGTAAAGGGCACATTTTATGAATTGAAAAAGGGGAGTTTTTCTTTTACACAAAAAAAGAAAACTTATTTTGATGCTTGCAAAGAATTTTTTCAAAATTTTTTCATAAGAAATAGGGTAAATGAGTAAAAAAGGGCAAAGGTTTCATAAAACTATTTTGAAAAAGTTAAAAGGAAGGCTGCGTTTTTTAAAAGCATTGCACAAGGCACAAAAGGCATCAAAGGGCATTTTTAATTCTCATATTACCGATTGGAAAAGAAGGAGGGTTTCTCTGGTTCCTTGGCAAACACCTCGTGCAAAAATTCTTGGTCGCGATGCGCCTGTACCTGAGCGCTACGCGCATATAGCAGCTCACCGCAGGAATTTACAAAGGACACAATGCGCCTGTGCATTGGTGCGATGTGTTTCAATGCCTATCCCTTGTTCAGTCTCCACTTGGTGCCTACTGTAGCGTAAACTGCTTGGGTTGTTGGTTTTCGAATATCCCTCTCAGGGCTTTCCGGTGCTCGAGGCAGACAATAAGATTAGCTGTGCTGTTCACAAAGATGGCATGATCATGTTCATATTAACTTAAAATAACTTGATGGAATGCGATAGAGAATTACCTCTTTGACGATCTTGGAGTCCCTTGGAGAGCGCTAGGCAGTGAAACAAGAGTCCTTCTTCACCGGCTCCAAATCTTAGTCCTACAATTAGTCAAAGCACCCGTGTAATTTCTAGCATAACATATATCCTATCAATCAAGTCAATATATAATGAACTACTAAATTCTACACATCTGAGCCATTCATATCATGCAATGTAAATTTTCAAACAATAATGACAATATTAAGCATTGAATGGAAAAAACGAACATAGTTCTATTGATTTTGAAAGAAGGAGGATTACAACCATCGGTTGTACCAAGACCTCCTCAGTCTCCCAATCTCTTTTATCTCTCAAGTGAAGAAGTCCAAGTCAACAAGCTCTCTAGGAACCTCTTTGACTCTTAGCCTTCACAATATAACACTATTCTCTATTCCACAAGTATGCCAAAACCTTTAGCAATCCTTCGACCTCCAATTAAGAGCCTTCAGCTCCTTCTTATAGGAGAGGGAGAAAGCCATTGTTGCCCTTCTCTTTCCACTAGTTTGGAATGGAAAAAACTTATATGTTTCTTTAATCTCTATGCTTTTGCCTCCTTTGGAGTTCAGTCTTGTTATAGCAATGACCAATAATGAACTGGTGTTCTGTAGTTTCTTTTGTGAACTGACTCTCTTGTGAGGGAAAGTCGAAGATTCAAATCATTCTCTGCAGGCTTTTCCCGATTCAAACTTAAAACACGGGTAACTTTTCCCTCCAGTGTAAACAGAGCGTTTCCCTAGCCACTAACGCGGCCAATTCACTGATTGACTGCGTTATAACGCTCTTGTGTTGTTATAGATAGGCGTTACCCTGGCAGAAATAGGTTTAATTTAGGTCTTTGTACTCCTTCCATATTTGTCTTCCCCTCTAAGCTGATGAGGAGGTATTTTGACCTGTAACAGATGCCCCCTAAAGTGTGGGGTTAGAGACGAAGACGATGGCCGAAATACTTTATAATTTGTGTAGAGATAAAGATATTGAAAGACTGAGGAAAACCTGAAACAACAACATATGTCAGAAAATATAGTATTTGCCTTGAGTCGAGAATATCCCATGCTCAGTAGCTTAAACGACATGATTTCTCTAGAATAGAGATATGAAGAATCTGTCCACCGATAGGCACAATGTGGAAGTGTCTGTCATAACAGGATCAGGCTGAAGAAGCTGTCTCCATAAACAATATCGCAACTTGGGGAAGGAAACATAACTTTAATGATGTAGCCTTTGCCCCAAGGTCTTGACCGCCGATTCACTTAAACTGTATATTCCTCAACATGTGAATGAATGAGTTGTCATCGAACATGTGAGAAATCGTCTGATTACCAGTCGATAATGAAAACTGTTAACAAACGTGAAGGTGGCCACCGATAATGATGATGGTCCCTAAGATGCATAGTACAATCTAGCGAGTGTGAATAAAATGAGTTGAAGTCGAACACTCGTAGAATCATTCGACCAGGAGCTAATGATGAAGACTCCTGATCAAACACAAGACTACCTGCCACTAATATCTGCAAGTATCCGGGTACTGATGGGTTTCTGGATCAACTTCCTAGATAAGATGTTGAAGTCGATAGGAAGAGATCTGTCAAAAGGTAGGCACTGAGGCGTCCTACATCAGTCAACACGAAACGGAAACCAAATGATTTTGTTTATGATTGAGATAATGAAGAGTAAATGGGAACGTCGGACGACAAATAATTTATGGCATAATGAACGGTTTGGTTGATAACAGGAGCAGTAGATAACGAGATCTGCTTGAACAATAGAAGGCACTCTAGCAGGGTACTAGGAAGCTGAAGCGTGATGAACACCAAAGAGTGTGTTAGGATTTTACTGGTGCAGGGACACTGGGAAATGAAGGCTAATACTTATAGATGGTAGGGTTCGGCTAACTGAGAAAGAGTTTTCTGGGAAGTGCCATGTTCAAGAATTTTGTTGCCAAATCGACCTTTTTGAAAATGTAACAGAGGTAGTATCCATTTTATCCAAATTTTTCCCCGTCTGATTAAGTTTAGCGAGTCCAGACGAGTAAACTCGGTGAATTTTTCATGTTTAGAGAGTCTGAAAAATGTCAGGAAAGACAACTCTGTGCCCCATCTAATTAGGTTTAATGAGTCCAGATGAGTAAACTCGGCGATTTTTTCATGTTTAGAGAGTCTGAAAAATATCATAAAAGACAACTCCATTGGGGTACCTTTGTCATGTCTTGATAACCGGGCACGGCAAAGGGATAATAGTAAGCCCGAAACAGTTCATTTTCCATAAGTTAGTCCATCGAAACCGGAAAAGTGAGAAATCTATGTTCGATAGACGTCTACCTCATTTTGTTATGAGTACGAGGAGACGGAGTGAACTCAGTATTCTTTGTGAAATTTTAACGAGTCCAACAAAGAAAAACTCGGTGCACTCCGTGAAATTTTAACGAGTTGCACGGAGAAAACTCGATTACCTCCGTGAAATTTTAACGAGCCACGCAGAGAAAACTCGGTTACTTTTTCAGTTTAAGGAGCTTTGAAAAAGAGAAAAGAATGGCTCCATCATTTCTGTCGTGGTAGTTTAACGAGCCTGAACAAGGCAACTCGGGGTTTTTTCAATTTTATGAGCGAGAAAAAGATTCCTAAAAAGAAAGCTCAGTGCTTCTTCATAGTTTTAACGAGTCTGAAGAAGAAAACTCTAGGTTTTTCGGATTAACGAGCAAGAAAAAGACCATAAAAAGAATGCTCGATATCAACTTCATATAAGTTTAATGAGTCCGAAGAAGGGAACTCGAGGTTTTTCGGATTAACGAGCAAGAAAAATACCGTAAAAAGAATGCTCGATGCTTCTTCGTGTAAGTTTAACGAGCCCGAAGAAGAGGACTCGAGGTTTTTCGGATTAACGAGCAAGAAAAATACCATAAAAAGAATGCTCATAATTTCTTGATCTCTTTCTCGTCAATAGAATTATCTATGTCGGGAATTTTCTTGTGATACCAAGAAAACACATCGCGGAATTCCTTGAAAAGGGATGTGAAGCATGTAATTTCCTCAGGATTGTAGTTGGCTCCAATCTGAATATTTTCCACGATACCCATTTTAACCAAGATGTCAATGAGCATTGTCTTAGAAATATTACCCATGTTCCCTTCTGACTCGATAGTTTGGACAGTCGTGTAAGCGAAGGGAACCATCTCAGGTGGGTCAAAAGATGGGATTTCATTTTTTATCGCCTTCGAGTCAATCATCGAAGCGTGATGGTGAAACTCTCCCCAAGGTCGTTCTTCTAGAGACATGATCTCTCGAATAGCTTCGTCTGTAGGCAAGAATTCATTGAGGAGATCCTTAGAGAGAACAGTGATGGGAGGGAGGTTTTTAGCTTCGATCGAAACCATAGCAGTGGAGGGTTCAGATGCGGTTTGGATGGTTTGGTAAGCCAACTTGACTGGTGAGAGCGACATCTGATCTTCGTAGGAATCAATGTCTGAAGGTGTTGGAATGATCCATGGGTCGATAGAGCCATCCAAAGTGGTGGATATCATTGCAACCGTGTTTGGGATCGATGGCGGCGGGAGAGGAAAACAACCTAGTAGGGAAGATGCCTTCAGAAGACCGGTATCGATATTGACGTAAGAGTCAGGAAAGCCTCCTATTAGGGGTATAGTGCTACTTGGTAACGTGGCATAATCAGGGGTGCAGAAGGATAGCTGGTCCACTGTGACTATTTTCCCATCCAATGGAAATAGGATGAGTCGGAAGACCGGAGACACAATGGCAGTCATGGCATAAGACCAACTGCGACCAAGCAATAGATTATAGTCTAGATGGCGATCTACGACTTAAACGTCCATGTTTACCGTTTTCCCACTCAAAGTGATGGGAAAGCTAGCAAGGTATCCTTTTGGGAGGAAAGTGTGGCCATCGAAAGCTTTGAGGGAATTCGATGGCGGGGTGAGGGTAGGAGAACCTAAATTGAGCCAGCAAGCTTGTGACATAACACAGGTCGAAGCACCTTCGTCTATGACAGTGCGATGGATTGGTCTCCCTTTCGACAAAACCTACACCTGGAATGTGAGTTGGTGTGAGAGGCGAGGTTTAGCCTTTTCCATATCAAATATAGCTAGCATGGAATCCTGGGGGTCTATTCCACCAATGGCCGAAAGCAAGGCTTTCCCTTGTGCTGGACAGGTTTGTAATACTTCGAGAGCAGACATAGCTGACAGTGCCTGCGCCAAATCTTCTACAATGTTGTAGTTTTGGGCTGCACGTGCAGAGGTGTTATGAGTCGTGCTTCGAAGTGTCCCTTTGGGGGGACGAATTATGGGGTCAGCAGTAGGCCGTTCGATATGCAAATCATTTGGCGACGGTGAATTTGAACTAGTACCAGGTTCTTGAGCATCTATGGTAGGGTTTCCATAAAGCTTAGCTTGAGTTTGAAGGTCAACACTCTCAATGCCATAAATGGCAGATGGTCCTTCGCCGGAAGGATATGAACCATCATTGCCCCGTTGATGGGGTTGTGGCGGATTGTCAACCATGTGTTGATGTTGCTGCTGTTGATTAGGGAAAGGATTATGAAGAATGGAAGGTGTTCGCCCAGAATCCTTGTTAGCAACAAAATCGGTGCATTCCTGCAGCCGAGGACATTTGTATGTCAAGTGGTCCTCCGCACAGATTTTGCAAGGAAATTTCATGGGTTTATCCTTCCCTTTTTCATTTTTGGCAGCGTTTTTCTGATTAGTGTTATTCTGATTATCCGACTTCTCTTCCGAAGAAGATGACTTTTTCTTGTTCTTCTTATTTTTCCTGCTAGGTTTTTGTGAGGTGTGCACTGAATTTACCTCATTGGTGGGAAGAGTAGTCGTTTGGTGAGGGGTGGTGGCAGTCAAAGATGGCTGGGAGGTTTGCCCCTGAGACTGCTTTGTGGCTATGCCAGAGATCGTGCCAACGAGACCATCGGCATGAGCTCCGGTTTTTTGAGTAGCCGGAGGATTTGGGTTGCCAGGGGCATGGGGGAGAAAAACATACAGCGTGCCAGATTGTGAATAGATTAAATCTAAATGCTGGGCACGGCGAATGCATTGATGTTCTGTAACCGCACCAGACAGGCCAATGTCTTTAGCTATGTGAGGTAAGAGAGACTTGCAAAACCAATTGGCTAAGAGATGATCCGGAATTGGCGCTTTGACTAGCCTCCTCCTACGTCTCCATTCATGAATGTGATCAGAGATGTGGGTGGCGGTGTCTTGGCGGAGCGAGGTTAATAGTTCTGTTCCGGTCTCAAATCTAATTGGTAGTTGGAAGTTCTTTAGAAACTCAGTTGCTAAAGCACCAAACGTATTGATGGTGGCGCGTGGTAATTCAATGTACCACTTGGCAGCATTTCCTGTAAGTGTGTGGGGAAACAGTCGAAGTCGAACACTATCATCAACCATGGAATTGGATATAGACCATAGGTGAAAGGTAGTGATGTGTGCAGCTGGGTCGTCCCCTTGTTTCCCGTCAAACTTCAGGATGTCGGAAGGAATCTTATGCGGCACTGGAGGCCAAAGTGATTTGTGATTGATGGGATCATTAGTCAGTTTATGGATATCGGGGATGTCCAAAGCTGCCAAGAATGGCAATTGTGGATTTGCCCCCAAATCTAACCAAGGCAGTATGGGCTGACTATTTAGACCATAGGGTCCACCCATCAATGTGTTACCAGGAGGATAAGTAGGACTTTGGTAAAAACTTCCTATAGGCGGAGGAGTAGGGACATACGGTTGCTGTCCATAGGGCATGGTGTATTGCGGGGCGAATTGTTGGTTGCCCCCAGTATAAAAGTGCCCTCCCATTCCAGATGGAGGTTGGGGCTGGTTAGTCCAAATAGATGCAATAGAGTTTCCCGGAGGCATGCTACTACTTGCATATTTTGGCAATGGTATAGACCCTACACCTATATTTGAACCACTTAAGGGAAAAGTATTAACAATAGGTTGTCCTATTTATCCTATGGATTGCAGAGGAAGTGAAATGTTCCCTGCTACCTGAGTGTTGGTGACACTGCCCCCTGGCATAGAGGCCAAGGGGTTTGAACTCAGCAGAGGGTTCCAATCGAAAGGGTTGCTAAAAGGTACCAAAGTAGTCATACTCGTGGGAGGAGCTACCGTGTGTGGTCACGATAGAAGTAGATGCCGAAGGATTCGGTAAGCTACTGACAGTTGTGATGACCATAGGGTTGGGAATAGGTATATGTTGACTACTGGAGTTACCCAGTGATGGCATAGAACTGACCACCGGTGGGGAGGATGGTGGCGAACCTGGGATGGTTGCCATTGGCATCGACTCAGTGGATGCTGGTGGTGAAATGGATGTTGGTGCGGCCGAAGACATATCTTGGCATGGTGGAATCTGAATTATCACAGGCCCCAACGGATCAGTGAGCGGAGGATTGTAATGAGGTACAACCCCTTCAATGAAAGGGTCCTCCGGAAATTTTGGGTGATATGAGGCTATGTGATAATCAATATTAGTCAGTGGAGACTGCTCTTCCATAGAAGGCACAGGGTCACCAAGGTTTAGTTCTTCCTCAATAGTTAGAGCAGGTAGAACTTGCTGTCGTCTAGAAAGACGGCGTGGGTCGGGGGACGTCACGGTGACCTGCTTATTTTTAACAAATTTTAATAAATTGTGATGTATTAGAAAGTCTCAGTGACATTAACCACACACCTAAAAAAGAAAAAAGACTCTCTAAAATCAATCAGCAAGTAGCCAGAATAGGGTGCCCTGTCTGAGTACTACCGTTCGCTGGTGATGAAATCCAGTATCACAATAGTATACAGAGAGGGTTGGTCGAAAGTACAGTTACAGTCACTTTAGAGCTTCGCCCGAACCTCAGACGATAGGTGTAAGCACTCTCGTGAAGACGAGTACCCTCCTAAAGACCGAAGACAGAGTGGGTCCGTCTGTTTCAGGTACCAGGACAGCCCGTCCCAGTCACCTTGTGTAAGTCCCTAAAAAGTATGGCCACTAAAGATACCTCAAATCACATACATCATCAGGGGGGTCCACGGTCAAGGACAATGTGCTATATGGGCAGAATACCTAGATCCCCGATCTAGTTTCGACATCCCTGAAGCGAACCCCAATATATAACACACCCACAGGATGCAGTCAAAGGCAGGCTACCTTCTTGTGCACCCAAGTGTTGTCTCACGCTGAGCTCTGGTAAAGGAACGGTCCCGATAATATGAGTGCAGTAGGATTTTGCTCGTTAATGACTCTAGTTTCAAGTTTTGAGATCTTGGGTAGTTTTCTCACTCTTCCTAACCCAAGATCCTAGCCTGAACTACTGTTTGTGTGAGTTCAAAAAAGAGTTGATTGATTTTATTATCGCTTTATTCTTAGTGTACTTGATTATTAGTCTTGCGAAGGGGGAGTGGACGTATGAAATGTGATGAGACTCTGACTCAAGAAACCATGCAAAACATGCTCTAGATATTAAATTCGATGAAGGGTGTTTCTACAGGGAGAGGTTTCTTTTCAACATCCATGCACTAACATTCAAATAGCTCAGTTCAACTTTTAAAGGTTCAGACTTCTATCTACCTCTTTTAAACGGTCTATGAACTGAAAATTTCAGAATAAACTCAGCTAGATGCAGAAAAATAAAAAAAATAAAAAAAATTCTCTTAAAAAGTAAATGCTTTGGACACTGAATTTTCAAACAAGAGAAATAAATATAAATGCCAGCTTAGCAGACAAGCACATGGATTTAGTCAGCAAAAGGTACTGATGGCCAAAAAACTCTGCAACTAAAACACCATCACAGCAGTGAACAACAAGGTTTTGGTTGAGTAACGCTCTGTCTGTGAGTAAAGACAACGACTAACGCACTGTATTTAGTCAGAGACAGCATTATAACACACTGGACAACCTACAGAGGTAGCGTTAGCCAGGGAAAAGTTCTTCAGTTGGTCAAACGAAAATAGGATTGAACTCTGTGAGCATTTGATATGTCTACTGGGCATCAAAAATGGTCAAAAGGGTCTGTGAACAGAGGAAAGAAGAGAGGAGGGAAGAAATAGTCCGGAAACTATGGGGAAACTCCCCAGCGAAGTCGCCAATTCTGCTATAGGGTAAACTGCTTGGGTTGTTGGTTTTCGAATATCCCTCTCAGGGCTTTCCGGTGCCCGAGGCAGACAGTAAGATTAGCTGTGTTGTTCACAAAGATGGCATGAGCATGTTCATATTGACTTAAAATAACTGAATGGAATGCGATAGAGAATTACCTCTTTGACAATCTTGGAGTCCCTTGGAGAGCGCTAGGCAGTGAAACAAGAGTCCTTCTTCACCAGCTCCAAATCTTAGTCCTGCAATTAGTCAAAGCACCCGTGTAATTTCTAGCATAACATATATCCTATCAATCAAGTCAATATATAATGAACTACTAAATTCTACACATCTGAGCCATTCATATCATGCAATGTAAATGTTCAAACAATAATGACAATATTAAGCATTGAATGGAAAAAACGAACACAGTTCTATTGATTTTGAAAGAAGGAGGATTACAACCATCGGTTGTACCAAGACCTCCTCAGTCTCCCAATCTCTTTTATCTCTCAAGTGAAGAATTCCAGGTCAACAAGATCTCTAGGAACCTCTTTGACTCTTGGCCTTCACAATATAACACTATTCTCTATTCCACAAGTATGCCAAAACCTTTAGCAATCCTTCGACCTCCAATTAAGAGCCTTCAGCTCCTTCTTATAGGAGAGGGAGAAAGCCATTGTTGCCCTTCTCTTTCCACTAGTTTGGAATGGAAAAAACTTAGATGTTTCTTTAATCTCTATGCTTTTTCCTCCTTTGGAGTTCAGTCTTGTTATAGCAATGACCAATAATGAACTGGTGTTCTGCAGTTTCTTTTGTGAACTAAATCTCTTGTGAGGGAAAGTCAGAGATTCAAATCATTCTCCGCGGGCTTTTCCCGATTCAAACTTAAAACACGAGTAACGCTTCCCTCCAGTGTAAACAGAGTGTTTCCATAGCCACTAACGTGGCCAATTCACTGATTGACTGTGTTATAACGCTCTTGTGTTGTTATAGATAGGCGTTACCCTGGTAGAAATAGGTTTAATTTAGGTATTTGTACTCCTTCCATATTTGTCTTCCCCTCTGAGCTGATGAGGAGGTATTTTGACCTGTAACACACGTGGATTTCCAAAACCATTTTTATCGCGCGGAAGTAGCGCACTGTGGAACAGGGCAAAAAATTGCGCGATATTGAGTTTAAGCCGTTGGATGATCGTCAGGAGATCGGACGGTGTGGGTGGAACACGATCAATCCAAAGATGCGTGGAGGATGTATGGTGGGACCGAAAATTGTGTCAGTACCTTTGTCGTGTAGCGGACATGTGCAATGGGTTATCGGGTTTAGTCCCAATCGTAGGATCTCAAGAATGAACGACTGGGATTTAAAGATGAGGCGGAGAATTTTGAAAGAAGAAAAGGGACGGGAGGCAAAAAGGCAAAGGAAGGGAGGCCCGATGGCCGTTGATCTCTGCAGATCAGCGGTCCAGATTTTTTCGGGACCACAACGTTGGGAAATTCAATATAAGCAAAGGAAAGGCTTTTTGCATGGGGGTTTATATTTCTAAGCACTCGGTTGCGGGGCTTAGTCATATGAGACGGAGGGTTTTAAGGGATATAATTCCCCAGGGGCTTAACTCTTTACAGTGCAAAAGACTGCTATTTAGGCCTAAAATAGAGATTTTAAGGCAAAATGAGAGTTCCGATAGATGAAAAATGAAGGGATTTAAACCAAATAAATGAGAGATATAAGGTTAAAAATGGGTTTTGGTGCTTTAGAAGTTAAATGAAAGGAGGAAGAGGAATTTTGTGGAGGGGATAAAGGGAAAAAGGAGATTTCATAAGAGTGAAATGGTGAAGTGAAGGAATGGAAAATGGAGCCTTATGAACAATTTTTTCTTTTGGTAAATAGCAAGTTCCTTGAGGGATAATAGTGAAACAGCTATGAAGATTAACTCAAAGGGTAATTATCATCATAAGACTTCAAGAACTCACAATTTGGACATGAATTGTTTCTTGAAGGCTGAAAAGATGTAGCCACCATTTGATATGACAAATTTTTATAGGTGGCTAACACAAGGGTTGGATATGGAGTTGGATAAAGAAGGGGAAGTTTCAAATGTTTATGAGGAGCCCATAGACCTCTCATCACCAATGCCTGAAGATGACAGAAACGAATTTTTCAATACTCAAAGAGAAAAGAGCAGTTATGAAGGAATTAAAGAAAAGTTGAGACTAGCTAATCTTGAAATTTCTAAGCTTAAGAAGAAAGAAATAGCACATGTTGTTGAGAAGACAAACTTCAACAGAATAAGGGCTCTGTCGGAGGTTGAAAATTTTTCCAAAACTGAAACAGTCAGCAGTGAAGCCCAATAATTTACTTGGACTGTCCCTGCAATCAAAGAGGCAAGATTTATGAGGATGATAAATGTTAAATTGAGGGCTACCAACAGGAGATTGAAAAGGCAGATTGAAGATGTTGAAATTCAATTGACAAAATCTGAAGGTCAGCTACAACAGAGGTAGAACAAGAGCAGTAAGTGACAAATCCTTAATACAGTTTTGTTTTTGGGAAGGACATCTCTTTTTGAAGACATTGAAAAGTTGACTTATTTTGATTGTTAAGATCTATTAACATCAAGGAAATGATTAAAAGGCTGTAAATACTCTTAAAATCTGAATATTATGAAAATACTATGTAAAAAGGATATACACAGCAGTTTCGTAGCGCGCTACGAAACTGCTATAGGTGCATTTTTGAACATTTTTGTAAAAGTTTTGAGAGGTAAAAAAGCTTGGTTTCCGAATTTTGTTGCTGGTGGTGGTTGGAGGGCTCTCTCTCAGGTTGAGGAGGCTAAGCCTCAACTAAAATTCTGGTTTGAAATAGTTACTCAGAGTCTACTTGATTAGCAGCCTATCAGGGTCAGATTTTGTGATAACATAACCCAACCTTGTGCTCATACAGAATCCCATTACAGATATTCTTCCCCCGCCAAACATTGATAACACAATCCACCATATACGATTTGTATCAGCACATATTGGTGACAGGATTGCTACTGTCCCCTCATCCCATGATTTCCATCTCATTCCCGTTGCAAAAGACCAAGGTACCTTGCAATTTTGCATATATTTCCATAAGATTCCCAATTTTCATGCCGCCATCGAACTCCTCGTTGACACCCATCCTCTTCAGCAGCGTTTAGTACAACTAGAGCTTGTCGACGAAAATCTACAACATTCGCTGCAACACAATCGCCACCCAACAGAGAACGAGTCAATAGTCCCTCTCGTGGGCCATCACGATCTCCAGCCAGACCTCCTCAAATTCATCCATGAAACCCTGAGTAGACATCCCCTTGGTCAAGCGGTCCACTCGACCCCAGAAATCCTCAAGAAATGACACTTGAGATGTCAGTTCCACAATACGAGCCTTTGTCGTATTTGCGCGAGCCACTGTCGCGTCAACACGAGCTTGCTCGGCTGCAATCTCTCCAGCAGCCGAGTTGCTACCCTCCCCTAAAGGGCCAGCACCACCAGCAGGTACGCCAGAACCAACACCTGGTCCACCTACATCACCTCCTCCCTGACCACCCCTAGGTTGTTGCGGAGGATCGTGGACCACCATCCGAGCCACGGGGTGACCCACCTCGCCAACATCTGCACGAGTAACCAAAATGATGTCAGTGTCACTACCAAAACACATAAGTACATACATACTCAGGTAAATGCAGAAAACATACAAAACATACCTGCTGGCCCCCAAACATAACCATAAGGGAGACCCATGTCTGGATCGCCCTAAAAGTCCATTCCCGCATACAGGTATGGAAAAAGCATCTATGGGTTGGCCTCAAACCAGGCCTCTGTCGTGGAATTCCAATAACCCCCCACCATGCCAGCACCACCTTGTGGCATCACCGGAGTCCACCTCCTCATACGAGGCTCCCGTGGCCCCCCAAGAGGTACCGCCACTACTGGCCTCAATAGCACTACCCTCTCATACATAATGCTACAAAATATACTGGCGTACGCAAATGACTTAGATCCACGTTGGACCTTGTTCAGTTGCGACACCATCCTGTCAAAACAGAAATAGGCAAAGTCGAAAAAATGCCCGGACTTCGACCGACACAAAACTCCAACCTGCAGGCCTGACGCCCAATGCAGAGAAACCAACCCCGCCAATCGTACAATCACGCCATAGCACACCACTCTGCCAAGTCCTTAACTGATGCAATGCTGATGCATCCCTCGGTAAGAGGCGCCCCATCGCAGTGTCGCCTCCATAATCTCTCCAAGTCCACTCTCCTAACAGGGAGTGGATACCTCAACGCCTCACCCTGAGGCAGCAACCCGCTCACAAAGTAAACATCCGTCTCAAGATGGATAACCAAATGTGTCTCGCGCAATACGAACATGTTGCACCTCCTGCATTATTGACGATTCATGTAATGTAGCAGTCGGTCCTGCGATCGAAGAAGCTCATTTTCCATGAACTTCAGGATTACCCATAGTGTCGGATGGTGGTGCACCCCAACATCAGCAGCCAGCTCAGCATGGAGCTCGGGCCAATCCTGCTCCCTCCACAATAACCTGTCATCAAAACAGGTACCCATCAATACAAAGAAAAAACCAAAAAAGTAGGCAAAAAACAAAAATATTTTTTAGCCTTGGCTTTGTGAGCCTATCCCTGAGACAGGTGCACTTAGCACACACATATATTGTGCACAGGCGTGCTTAGTGCACACAAAAAATTTGGAACAAAGCGCTTCTGCGCGCTTGTCCCCCAAAACTGCATGCAAAGAAGGCGCACCTTTGCCTAGATCACCCGCACAAAATAGGGAAAAGGTCACCCAGAATCCGTACAAACCCAGTCTGTACAGACCCCGACACCATCAAAATGAAAGAATTCAAGTATTGGACGTCATGGAGGTTACCTGGGCATAGTATCACTAGTCCTTGGTGCTTTGGCTGACTGTAATGGCAAGAAACACTATGCAAAGTCCTCTGACCTCTCAAAAACTCAACAAGTACAAATGAATTGAATTAGGGCCATATTCATCTATTTATTGCCCTTTTCAAAAACTTCAGAGGACCATAACGAGAGATCAGAAGGTCCATTCTAAAAACCATAAGTTGTGCCATAATCAACACTCCATGAGGAATAGAGGTGATGCCACACATTTGCACTCCCGAAAAAATAACTTTTCAGCGCTGGCAAGTATGCCCTCTCTCATCTTCTTTTTTAAAGCTCATGTCTTTCAATAATATTTGATAAAGAAGATGCTTTCACTTGAGGTAGTTGTTTTTTCAGGAAAAGCTCGCAAACCATCCACAACGTTATCTCCTGAGAGTTCCAGTGTAGGTATCATTCTACCCCCAGCATGATAGAGTCCGAGTCAACTCTGCATATCCTGACATCATTTCTCCATCATAAATCAACCATAGGGTCCTCATATCCAACCGTGTTTATCATCACCTCACCCTGCACATGGTAAACATCCTCATTGGTCGGTAGAGCCTCCCCTCCATGGCGCTCGTTACCCACAGTAGACCATATCACAACAAAATTGGCGCCATGGCCATACCACTTTAGTATGGGAAGTACCTCATGCTCATCCATTCATCATGCATAAGGTCAAATTTACCATACAAGCTGGAACCCCCTTCCCAAACAACCAGGTTGTACAAGAAGATCAAGAGTGCACCGCCGTGCCTTGCATTTGGCCCACCATACCCCCACCAACATAATCCCATCTGCAATACTTTCTCATCTGCTTCATCAACCCCACACATGAGACCAACCAATGGGACCTCCACCCCCAGCAAAAACACCTTCCTCACACCATCATTGAGCGAACACTTTCATGTTTTTGGGTACCCGTATCTGTGTTTTGTATTATTTTATTCTTTTGGTAAGTGTACAAAGACCGAAAATGGTGCACTTCATTCCTCCACCCTCTCATTTCATCTTTTCTCCCATGGAAGCAGTCCCTGAACACCCTTGGTTGGACTATTTCACCACCACACACAAACCATCATGACACTCATAGTCAAGTTACACCCACCCTGGAAGTCCTACCGACTCTAGGTATTTCCCCTTCAGAAATAACTATGACTGCCGCCAAGTTGCTTAAGTATACTCCGACCTTGGGCCACTGAATCCCCATCATCAGTTTTCAGTCACCCCTCGCCAACATGCCTATGTTAAACCCATCACATCTAGGTCCCTAACCCCTTATATCAGTTACCCCTCGGTCGATTGAGGCTTCCTTTTTGTCGACCTTGACACCTCTTTTCTAAAAAGGAAGCGGTACCTTGGATCACCCATCTCCATATAAGTGGCATCCTCGGGTGGCACTGTGGGAGAAATCATTTTCCAAAGATGTCATCAATCCTCCTGACATTCGAATATGACAAAATATTTCATGTCAAGATGGTATCGTACCTTACAACCATTGCACTTTTATCAAATTCGTCGAAGACTCATGCCTCCATAAGCATCTCTCTCAACAATGCTTACACGGGAAGGTCCCAGCCAGCACCTATGCGTACAATGTGAAGCTATATGCCATACCAATTTTATGCATATGGGTACCACATTCCACCTATTTTCAAATAAAAAACGCCCCTAAGGGCGTCAACAGTCGTCGTCAACAACCGCCAATGTTGCTACCATCATAGTGACATAGACAAAACATATATCTGTCAATTTTATTTAACTAGCCATAGCATCACAAGCATGGGACATGCTCGCCTCACTGAAAATTTGTATATGTATTGTAAATTATATTTTCTTACAGAGATCCCTTAGGCCATGGTCATTCTTGGAAGTGGTGCAGGGTGTTTTCAATTCCAAGGCTTCACGCAGGTCTCTCTCTCTCTCTACGCATGATACAGAAAAGAAACTATAATGTATTTCAGCTATACAGTTCGTCCTAGACCTCACACATTAGAGGTCAACTGTTAACACTGGAAAATCATACAGCAGAAGATGACATTAATTAATTTCAAGCCAAAGGATTTACAGGGCTGGAATACATTACAAAATCTAGAAAGTATTTAAAAATCTCTAAGGTCTGAGGAAAATCAAATTTGAACTAGTCCTAAATGTTATTTGCACGCATAATCCTTCATGAAAAGTGCCTTCTGTGCGCCTTTTTTCCCGATATGCGCGCTCCTGAGAGTGGCGTGTTAGCCCCCGATAAATTTTTGACAAGCAAATAGGGGGCTAAAATGTTGTTGAGCCTTCAAGGAATGCATTTCCTGTGAAAACACATCATCCTTGAAGCTTCCTTGTGCCTTTTGTCCTTTGATAAAATCCCCTCTGCTGATTTCCATTATAAAGCCTCTCTGTTTGCAAAGAAATGCCCAAAGGCCTCCTTTTCCCTCCTATTTCGTTACCCCTGAGCCTTTGTTTTCATCCTCTTGCTTCTCCCTTATAAATTCCTCACTTACTTTTCAAATCCTCCCAAATCCCCTTCATATTCTTCCCTTACCCTTTGTTTGGCCAATTTCCCCTTTTTCCCTTTATCGTTCCCCTTCCCAACCTTTAAATTGCATTAAAAATGGGCAAAAACCCACTTTGCCACATTATAATAGGGCTTATCCCCTTTTCCGCTAACCCCAACCACTTCCCCGACCATACCCCTTGGAACCTTATAATAAACAAAAATCAACGTTTATTATAAAGCCTCCGCCCCTTAACCACTTCCCCCTTCCCATGCCCCGCCATGTATTGCATAAAACTTTATTATAAAGTTTTGTGTTATATATATATATATATATATATATATATATATATATATATATATATATATATATATATATATATATATATATATATATATATATATATATATATATAACCCGCTGCATTGCAATCGCAATCGCAAGCTCTGTTCAATCGCATGTTTTGTTTGGATTTCTCCGATCACTCATCGCAAATATTTGTGATGCGATTGATCGCATCGCAAATATTTTCGATGCGGTTGATCGCAGCTTACTCTGATCATCGCATGTCCCTCCGATCACTCAGCCGATCGCAACTCCCCTCTGATCGTCCCGATCCCCGATTGCCCGATCGCTCCATTCCTCCGATCCTCCGATCACTCCATTCCTCCGATCCTCTGATCACATTCCCCTCCGATTGATCGCATCGCATGTTTTCCTTATTGCGATTGCGATTGAATCCCGCTCCCAATCTCCGATTGCGATTGTACCCTGGGCCCACCGTACCATACCTCCGCCGTTCATATCATATAAGGTTTTCCCTTTGTAAACGAGAATTTTGTTATATTTTCACTTATATAAGGGTTTATACCAATCGCATCAGAAAGTTTTGTTTCATATGTATATCCCTCCGCCCCGCTCCGATTGCGATTGCGATTTCTGTATGGGTCCCACCTTGTACTATCACTCCCCCCCGCTTCATTGTTTTTTCGTTATTTCCTTTATATTTCCCCCAAGCGTTTAATCTTTGGGTTTTTACACTATTAACCATTTCTTCCGCCACTCTCCATTATTTTCACTGCTCTCAATTGTTCCGCCACTGTTCCTCCGGGCCTCCGCAGGATTTCTACACCACTGCCTGGGTGTGTAACAGGTGTGTTTTATTATGCATATAGCACAGAGACGGACTTTCAGCATTTTCCAGCTGATCAGCGAAAGAGATTCAAAGGGGGTTAACGCCTGATATTGATATTATTAATGTTTAACCCGGCATTCAAAGAATCAAGGCACAGTTTGAAGACTTAAGCACGCAAAGGGTCATATCCGAGTTTGATACCAGCAGAACGCATTCCTCCAGGAAGGACGTTTATCTACAGCACTCGTCATATCTCCTCGAGCCCTGAAACGGTTAATTATACTGACAGAGCATCTTAAAGACTGTCTGGACAGCAGTTATGAGGTATGGAGAGTCTTGCAGTTTTTCCATCCATGTCATTTATTCCAGAAGGCTAGCGCAGAGCTCCAAACAAGCCAGAGAGGTTCTTCACGAAACACCAGAGGTCAAAATCGACCTGACAGAGATCTCCAAACTGGTCTACATAGTACGCACAGCGCTGCTAAGAGTTAATACAGAATGGGCCTTAGCTCTCTTCCTCTCCTGAGCGTTAATATTGCATTCAGTGCTTCACCTACCTCCTTTTCTCTCTTTCTAATATAAAAATCCCTAAGAAATTATTGTAAACGGTTTTTGTTGGGTCGTTGTTGTTCGGCTGCTGCTGTTGTAGTTAGAGGGATTCATTTTGACTGTTAGAACAATCTTGGGAGGGAGTTGTAGAGTATTTTTTATGTAGTAGGCTGGGAGGAGAAATTTGGATTGCATTTCAGCCATTGAGCTCTCATGTATATGACTGGTTTTGCATCATTAATCAAGCACATTTCACAAGATCCTGGTCTATTACTTTTGGTGATGTTTTCCTAACTCTGTTTATCACATTTTCATATTGTTTCATCTTCTGCTGGCTTGCATCAGAAATATGGCATAGGATTTACCCTTGTTAGGTACCCTATGTCTCTACTCTCCTTGCCTTCTATGTTTTCTACTAAATGTGTGATCTAAGAGTTGATTTCAGTTGATTTAACCAGTGTGGTGGATGTCATTTCATACTAGCTGATGTATGAATTAAATGAATCTATTCTTAGATGTTCTTGTTGAGTTTAAGCCGGAAGATTTGGGAACACTGGGAATTAGAGTTAGCCCTGTCCACTAGGATCCTTGTGCAACCAGCTGGCCTTTCTAAGATCTCTATGTTAACTTATCTTTGTTTCTTTCCCTTGGAGCATGCTAAAGCTGACCTGGAGTTAAATGATCTCTAGTCCGATCTATAAGTTGCTCCTTTGTCCCTCTTTTGAGAGTTTCCTATGAGTATGTCCAAGAAGGTCTAGAGTTAAATGACCTCTGATCTGATCTATAGACAGAAACTGGGTTGCTTTCCTTCTTTCACTTTCAGTCCTTAATGTTCCATCCCA